>WNWK01017464.1:0-42399 GCA_009830355.1 Cherax destructor | reverse complement strand
CCCAGGAAACCTAGCTAACATTTTCCTCTGTGCTTAAAGATGGCACCAACTTCCCTGGCTTCAAGATGGCAACATCTTCCCAGGCTTCAAGATGGCAACATCTTCCCAGGCTTCAAGATGGCAACATCTTCCCAGGATTCAAGATGGCAACATCTTCCCAATCCTCAAAATTGCAACATCTTACCAGGCCTGAAGATGGCAACATCTTCCCAGCCTTCAAGATGGCAACATCTTCCCAGGCTTCAAGATGGTAACATCTTCCCAAGCTTCAATATGGCAACATCTTCCCAGGCCTCAAGATGGTAACATCTTCCCAGCCTTCAAGATGGCAACATCTTCCCAGGCCTCAAGATGGTAACATCTTCCCAGCCTTCAAGATGGCAACATCTTCCCAGGCTTCAAGATGGCAACATCTTCCCAGGCTTCAAGATGGCAACATCTTCCCAGGCTTCAAGATGGCAACATCTTCCCAGGCTTCAAGATGGTAACATCTTCCCAGGCTTCAAGATGGCAACATCTTCCCATGCTTCAAGATGGTAACATCTTCCCAGGCTTCAAGATGGCAACATCTTCCCAGGCTTCAACACAGCAACACTTCCAATGGGTACCATATTTGAAAAGTAGGAAGTTGCTAATATGATACTCATTTACATAATGGGTAATGGATGGTCATCCTAAATTGATGAAAGTTGAAGGAATCCATAATCACAGACAATTCGAAGCCACATTACTGCACATAATTAGGTCAACGAATATCAACATGCTTTTACAAAGGAGCGTTTTAGCCTTATCAATTTATTAATTTTTTTCACTAGGAATTTCATAATGAGAAAAGTAGTGGTATGGAATAAAAAAGAAAATAATCTCTTGAGTCTAGGCACAGATAAGTAAATAAATACTAAAACAGGCTGGCGAATTATTTATGAGTTCTCTAGAAAGTAACTATGACATTTATAAGTATAAAATTGTAGATCTTAGTCAAATTTAATATATAAAAAAATACGTAAGAGTTCTGGTTAGCGGAAATTTAAAGATACGACAACAGTGATTAATTATTTGCTATAACGCTAATAGAATTCTTGCCTATATATTAAGAAGTATACGTGAAAGAAGTCCTCTTTTAGATTATCCAACTTGATTATGGTTTTCATATTGCACAACGAACGTAAACATGTATGAAAATATGCAGAGAAGAATGGCTAAGTTGATCCAAAGTGTCAGAAACTTTCCCTACGATGATAGAAGGAATATAACTGAAGCTCACACATGGAAAAGAGGAAAAAATAATGGGACATACATACACATATCTTGATGAATGTCTAACTATGATATGACTGTCTGCGACTGATTCATGTCGGACAGATTTAGATTTAGAAAGAAGATAGGGAAGTATTGGATGGTCTGAATTGATGTACGTAGATGAATGGAACATTCCCTGATTTAGCATAATTGAAACGAGAACTTGGGTAACTTTGAATATGTTTTTATGTTACTTTATGTTCTTATATTATTATCCCAATTCTAGAGAAGCTTAAAGTAACAGTCTTTCATAATTGGTGACAAAAATGATGCGCATAACAAAGGACGAATTTGGGACCTACTGAAAGTTGTTGGACTCTACACCAGCCTAATGTGACAGAGTATACAGAGTCAACAACAACAAATAAAACAGTGCAGACGATACCAGTATTAATTTACTTATTGCAGATCACATTGATATAATGAGGATTCCAGCATGTAGCCAATTTAAATAAAAAGTTATAATAATAATAATGATAATAATATTAATAATAATAATAATAATCTTTATTGCAAGCCTCTTGTTATGAAGAGCATTCGGTTAAATTTGGTAAGTTTTGTCCCAGGATGCGACCCACACCAGTCGACTAACCAGGTACCTATTTTACTGCTAGGTGAACATGGACAGCAAGTGCCTCAAGGAAACACGTCCTAATGTTTCCGACCGTACCGGGGATCGACCCGCGGACCTCATTGTGTGAGCTGAGTGCGCTAGCAATCTACCTACGGGACACCCCGTGCTAGCTTCCATAGTGTCCATTTGTATGTAGTTTAGATTTATGCATTTATTTTTCCTTACATAATAATTCACAATATTAATTCACAATATCATTTGAAGGAAACAAGTTCACCCTTGTATGTACTTCATAAGTTTACCTAACTAATGAAGAAACAATTACACCGCATAATAAAATTTTAATGAAATACTAGTGGAAAATTGATAGCCCCTTCTGGCTTTACCTGTTGTCACTGTACTCTCATTCTTCTTGCGGGATTGTCTGCTTTATTCTGTGTGTTTCTTCATTTCCTCTTCCCTCCCCATTTTATTTCCTCCCTCTAAGTCTCCATCTTTCTCTCTGTTTTCTTATTTGACTCTGTCCTTTTTTTTTATCTCTACCTTTCCCTCTTCTTCTACTTCTTATTCTTCATCTCTGTCTCCTTCTGTCTTCTTTTCTTCCCCTCTCCCAATCATTCTCCATCTCCCTCATTCGCTTTCCTCTCCTACTCACCCACGTCATCTCCCTCTCCATCTCTCTTTCAGCATCTTCCTCCCCTTGTCCCTCTCCTCCTCCCTCTCCATGTCCCTCTCCCTCTCAACCAGCGTAGGAGTAACGTGTCTCGGGCAAACATTGTCCTTGTATTAAAGACGGAAATATTTGGAATTATGAAGGTGTTACATCAGTTCCATCTCCCTTTGTCCAGGGATAATTGTATTGGCAAGGGAGTGTGCCAGGGGCTAGTGGGATTATTGGTGGTGGTGTGCACGAGACTACTGGCAGGGATGTGGTCGATGTGGGGTATGTGAGTGGCTGAAGTGAGCCGAGTGGTTAGAGAGAATCGGTTTGTAGGCGGGTCAGGGCCTGGGTTGTGTTATGTGTGTGCTGGTAATGGAATTGTGTTCTTCAGTATATATGTACCTCGTAACACAGGTGTTTGGCAGATGTTGTCCCACTCAGTGGTTAAGCTTCCGCGGACCTGCTGCAAGTAGAGCTAATACTGCATATGAAAACACCTCTTCCACTTAGTAAGACAATAAGGCTTTTATGGTGGGTGTTGGTGATCATGGGTATAATTTGGGGGAGTGTTGTTGGGTGGGGGCAAGTTATGGGTTAGTGTGGGTAAGGATGAGATTACGTGGTTGTATGTAATGTGCGAGAGTTTTTTGACGGGTGCATAGAATAATTCACCTCCATATCAGAATGTTTCGCTGGTAGTTCCGACTCTTTGTTTATGTCTGACTGCAATCCAATCAGGATAAGAAAATTTTTAACACAATACATTCTTAATTGAAAATTGTAAATAGGGCCACAACACAAAAATATTTAGTACTTTGTGAATGGCAGATAACTAAATATATATTTTGCTATAGCTTCTGTCTAGCTATTTTATTAACAGTTAGGTAGACCCAGGTTCAAAATTAGCATTTTAGTATGTTAGAATTGGTATAGAAGTTAATAACCTAAGCAATGTTCCATGATTCATGTCAAGAACAAGAGAGTTGTTGAATTTTCCTGTGGAAAATATTAATGGAAAAATAAACAGAACAGAAATTAATGAAAAAGAAGAGAGAAGAGTAAAGTTTTATGAAAAAACATTATCACCTTTATTCAAAACGTGACTTTAAAGAAAGAACAAGTTAAAATAAACTGATTAAGCAAAGATAAACATGAAAATAAGACATAATCCTCAATTAGAAGCAAGTACATGTCTGCGGAGATGTGTTTGGGACGTCATGTCAGGGACAAGTGAAAACATTCTCCATAATGTAATGAGAGTACTATGATTGTAGCTCTAGATTCAAGAGTGCTCTCATGTCACAGGAAGGACAACCGGAAACTTAGTGAAGGTTGACCTCCAGGTGAAAAAGAAAGACAAGGTCGTTCAGACTCCTTGTTACAGACAATTCAGCGGCAGAGCCTCGAAGCTGCTCAGACTCGTCACTGAAGTCTGAATAGGTCAGTGAGGATTGGTCCAGATCACTTCAGTCTAAAACTAAATTTATTTCGACATCCAGTGTGTTGAAAGAAAGATCCCGTTTCCTTTCAGCTCTCTCTCTCTCTCTCTCTCTCTCTCTCTCTCTCTCTCTCTCTCTCTCTCTCTCTCTCTCTCTCTCTCTCTCTCTCTCTCTACGGCAAACCAATCCATGAACTGAGGAGTGAACTGCAGGCGGGAGTGGACTGCAGGATGGAGTGGACTGCAGGATGGAGTGGACTGCAGGCGGGAGTGGACTGCAGGCGGGAGTGGACTGCAGGATGGAGTGGACTGCAGGCGGGAGTGGACTGCAGGCGGGAGTGGACTGCAGGCGGGAGTGGACTGCAGGATGGAGTGGACTGCAGGCGGGAGTGGACTGCAGGCGGGAGTGGACTGCAGGATGGAGTGGACTGCAGGATGGAGTGGACTGCAGGCGGGAGTGAACTGCAGGATGGAGTGGACTGCAGGCGGGAGTGAACTGCAGGATGGAGTGGACTGCAGGCGGGAGTGGACTGCAGGATGGAGTGGACTGCAGGCGGGAGTGGTCTGCAGGATGGAGTGGACTGCAGGCGGGAGTGGACTGCAGGATGGAGTGGACTGCAGGCGGGAGTGGACTGCAGGATGGAGTGGACTGCAGGCGGAAGTGGAAGTGAAGAGACAAAAGTCGCCTCGCTTGAAAAATGAAACAGTGAGAAATGCAGTCGAGAAATACCTAAGAATAAAGAGGAAACATGACAGGTGACAAAACGTGGAAATTAAGAAACACCCTCACTAGATGGCGACACTTAGCTTATCTCTAGAGAGAACTTGAAACTCATACAGACTACAGCCACAAAAAAAACTTATATTATCTACCCTCTTTCATTTACACAACCCCTTACCCATTTCTCAAGCTCGGGAGCTCAATGAAGAATGGCTACCATCCCATAACTATAAAAGAAAGTTAGCCAGTTAATCTGACAAGTAATTTGTGCCACCTCAAATGTATACTACTATGACTATAACCTTGTGGGTTTAGCAATTAATTTTGATTATAATAATATTAATCCTACCTGGAACTTAACCCCTTATATGACCAAGGTCCATCTCAATAACTTGCTATTGGATCCCAAAAAAATCCAAATATTTACGAAATCGTAATAACACGATTGCGAACCACGGTGAGAAGTTTTACGACTCACTCGCCTTGGGTTGAAACCCCACCAGTTCCGTGGGATGTTCTAAATACAGCATTTTTTGTATTTAGACAAGGTTTAACAAGGTTAGGGTAAGGATTTGTAATTTTATTTGCAAGCTAAGAGCTGTTACCTACATCAACTCATTTAAAAGCCTTTTTATTGTTATGAGACTTGCAAATATGGAACACGATGAAGTTGAAACCATCTGTGGGCCAGCAATTTTGTTCGATTAACTGACTATTATTTCGTTGATATTATGCAATATGCACATATTCCAGATTACAAGTATGAAAGGTTTTACACAATGTTAGGGCTTCATGCAATTTATGCCTCAAACGATGACATTCTTTTTTTCTAGTTCAGTACCTCTTCAAGGGGAAGCTCCGTGCCGTGGTGAAGAGGTCAAAACCTCTTTATCACGGTCTTTTGGCTTTCTTCCTCCTAACTTTTGGTCTTCTTCCCCCAACTGAATCTAAGTAACCCCCACTCATCCCGTCCCGGTCCCACCCGTCCCATTCCATCTCCTTTCCCCATTCCTCCACTTTCTTTCCTTTCATACTTTTGGCCACTGGGGTCCTCCCCTCCGAAATTCTAGCTCCTAGGATATGGGAAAGGGTGTCGTTGTCTGTTTCATTCTGTTGAGGTCCCTGGTGGTGTTTTATGCCTTGTAATCTAGATCATCCATGGATGTGCCGATTCATCCTCCAAAAGCCGCCCTATGGGTCTCCGGTGTCTTTGGGTGACGATTGTACCTTTGGAGACTGCCTGTCGGTTCCGGGAGGTGGTGGCCGAAGGAGTATGCCTTGCGGCGGATTTCCGACCACCCTCTCTTTTGTCCACTGAGGTGGCTAGTTGAATGTGAGGCATGGATCACTGGTTTACCGGAGTGAAGGGTAGAGTAGGGCATGGGTTCCATGCAGCATCTGCACTACCGGACGCACTGAGGGCCCTCTTAGGAGTGGAGGGGGACATACGATCCCTTCCATTTCTCCTGGTAGCTACCTCTCCAAGTTCCTTTTATTACCCCCAAAATAAAAGAAACTTATCCTGGACACCCATGTCCATTAACTTACTCCTTCTGGACCCCTTCCTTCTGAGGCATCCCCTACTGACCCACCATCAGACCATTCTTCGGACAGCTCTTACAACCCGTTACTTTCTCCTGGTAACATATTGTCCATGTCTGGTACCGTGGTTCAGACCGACCCTTTTGACACGTCTGACATCCTCACGTCTTTGACTATGAGTCTGGCTCCCCCTCCCCCTACAATGCGCTGATTTTCGGATCGTACACGCAACTGAAGACGGCTTACCTCTGGTCCCCCGTCCAAACGACCTGCACCTGTCACAGGCGACTCTACGTCAGTTTCCTTTCACACTTCAAAGAAACGACCAGATAGACAGTTCCTCCCCTTAAACTCTGTGTTTCATGGACTACATTCTTCAATGCTCCAACCAACGTCTTCTACTGGCTATCTTCCCGACCCCAGCATCAGCAAGGAACTACTTTGCCATTTTCGTCAAAACATTTCCTTACATGTAGTTAAGAGTGGCTTACGCATTGTCACTGTACAATATGCAAAGCAGGTATATAATCTTTCAATTCCTACCAATATTGACGACACACCAGTTACGATTCGCCAGCTCGAATGTAGTAATTTCTATTATCTTTCCACTTGCAATCGTTGAACGCGACTTTATCACAAGTAATGCAAACATTCTGGAGCAACTCGAGCTCCAGAATATCCCGATAATAAAAGTCGACACTTACATACTTCCTGCCTATGGGCGGAGGCGCTGTTCTTTCAATATAGCAAAGTTAATTTTTGACAGCCGTGAGCTGCCACCTTCTGTTTACATAGCGGGACAGCGCTTACAAGTGCGGGAGGTGAACCCTACATTTAAAGAATGTACGAATTTCTGGCACTTTGGCCACCAGGGAAAATATTGCAGGTCAGTGGCAGAATGCCCTGTCTGTGGTGCAGCTGACCATAGCAGTCCATCTTGAAACCACCCTCCCACTTGTCTTAACTGCAAAGAGGCGCACCTTGTTTATTCTCGACGTTGCCCGATTTTCTTAAGTGAAAAGGAGATCCGTTATCTTGAAGTGGAAGAGGGTTTCTCTTATGCCATGACAGATTCCCATCTCCGCCTCGAAGGGAGATATACACGGCTCTCTTGTTTCAGGGTCACTAGACAGCCCCAGACATCGGTGATGTCTGCTTCCACAACCGCCTCTGTAACCCTTCCTTCCACAGTCACCTGTGTTCATCCCTTTTGCGGTCCTAGGTTCTGAGGTTCCAACCTCATCATCTCTTACTGTTTCTATTTCTTCATCTTCCCTCTTGCATGTTTCTACGTCTACTCTTCCCCTCCTATCTAAATCGATGTTACGTATCCCCCTCTTCCCCAAAGTCTAAACCTTTCTTTCATTCCAAATCTCCTTCAACCCCCAAACAACATTACATTCCAAAGCATCATACTTTTCATGTCTCGGACTCTGGGTCTTTATTTACCTCGTGATGCCTCTGTTACTGTTGAGGAAGTTTCTCCACCGTAAAATTTTTATGTATTCCATACAAAAAGATACTGGTAACAATACATTTTCCAAAGAACTGTTTTCAGACTAAAATTTCCATAGAACTTATTTCAGACTAAATATATAAATTTGCGTCTTTGACTTCCATTCATTTTCCTTCTCATATGTCATCTCTCCCTCTTTACCTACCCTCCACATCCATCCACTCTCCTTCTCCTATTCCATCTCTATCTTTTTACCTACCCTCCACATCTTGTGTATTACAAGATGCCTCTTCACCATTTAACTGAAAAATATTTCCCTATACCTCCTTCAACATATCAAATTATTGCTAATATTTTCCCTAAATTGTCTTTTTACTCATTAAATACTATTATTACTTTCTTTTATTTACACCCTTGAGCTCATTTGTACAAACCTATTAGGAAAACCTTTGTAAATTATTCAAGCATTTTTCTATCGTTAAATCACTACCTGTTATTGATAAAGCTCCTCCCACTAATTTCAATGAAAAACTTTAACATTTAAAATTCGCTGTCTAATAACCTTAAATAAACCCCTAACATTGTCAGAGTCACCACCACCAACAACTAGTACGATCATTCCATCACTTCACCTCTCATCATCTACAGACTTTCATATCAAATATTTTCATCAGGTTCAGTCATACTTGAACATATCTTCAACAATTTCTAAGCAGTGTCTTAATCAACATTAATAACTCACATTTTACCAAAAAATACAAATGTAATCAATCACATCATCGACAATTGCACAACATACGACTACTAGAACACTTAGTACAATCATGACATCATTATAACTTACATTATTACACCTACACAACTCAGCTACAATCATCAATGATAGCAACAACAAAACATATCAATCGTGTCATTACGATTTCTTGAGTCACAAATGTTACTTCCGTTCTGGGTGTCAACCTGTTACTTCCGGTGTATGGGGAAGCTTTCGCCATCCCAATGGGGAAAGATTGAGCTTAATCTGAAGATGATGCTGAACCCAACATGAGTATCTTAGGTAAATAAGATACCCAAGTGGTGTACATGTGTCTTATTTACCAACCTGTCGGTTCTCTAATCCATTCATCTACATGAGTATCTTATTTGTCATTATTTTATTATTTCTCCAATTATACTTATTTCACCTCGCTTGTCATTTCATTATCCCAATTATTCCACATTACCCAACCTTTCCTTTCTTATTCCATTTATCCCACATTATCCAACCTGATGTAGCATAATTAATTTCAGTGTATCCCCCTCCACTAATGTTTTGTTAAAATTTCCCATGTTTCTCCATAGTTCCCCATATTTCCTAATATTTCCATATTTTCAGGTATTTCCAAATATTTTTTGTTTTTCACATGTTTTTCCAAATTTCCCCCATATTTTTTTTTAATATTTCACCATATTTCTTAATTTCCCATATTTCTAAATAATTTCTTATATTTCACAATATTTCTTAATTTCCCATATTTCTAAATATTTTCTTATATTTCCCCATATTTCACATCACTCACCTATTTTTTCTAACTGTCCTCATCTTTTCCTATTCCCTTCTGGCCTTATTTCGCTTTACTTTATTATTCGTCTTGTATATATTATCATGGAATAAGATCTCAGTAGAGAGGTGATGTCACAATACGAAAAATTCCACTGGAAAAAAAAAAAAAAACAGTGAACTTCCAAGCGATTTCGTGACTTCTCACACTATCAAGGACCTGATAGTGTGAGGAATCACCAGGTTCACTATTTTTTCACAGTGATTGTTTTTGTATATATGATTATCATGAAAAATATCTTTGCTAAAACTAATGTTATTTATCGTTTGTGAAAAATCTCTTCCTCTACGACTACGACTACTACTACGACTACGACGACTACGACTACTACAACAGTAAAAACTTCAAAAATCATTTTACTTTCGTGAAATGCTACTCCTACTATTACTATTACCACTACTACTAATAGCACCACTTCTAAATAAAATAATTAACTTCTGTGAAATACTGGTACTACTACTAAAATTACTATTACACAAAACTTCTACTTCTGCGACTTCTACAACTCCTGCTACTGTTCCTGCTAATATTACTATTACCACTAATACTAATACTGTCGTTATTTCTAATAATTCTATTTTCTCTTTTTCTCTTCCTCATTCTCTCTAACTCTTTCTTTTTTCATATTTTTCCCTTTTTATCGCTAAATAAAATTCTACGAATACTGTTTCTATTCCTCCGCCTGCTACTACTGTTACTACTACTACTACTACTACTGATACTACTACTTTTACAACTACTACTACAACTACTACTACTATTACTACTACTACTTCTACCACTACTACTATTACTACTACTACTACTATTACTACTACTACAATTATTATTACTACTACCACTACTACTATTACTACTACTATTACTACTATTATTATTACTACTACTACTGCTACCACTACTATTATTATTATTACTACTACTACTACTACTACTACTACTATTACTACCCTTACTTCCGCTACAACTACTACTATTACTACCCTTACTTCCGCTACAACAACTACTATTAATACTTCTGCCACTTCTACAGCTACTACTACTACTACTAGTTACTACTACCCATACTACTAGTACACTACTACCACTAATATTACTAATACTACTATTATTTACACTACCTTTACTCATATTTCTTGTTTTCGTTTTCTCTCTTTCTCTGTTCTTCCTCTTCATTAACTCTTTCTCTCTCCCCTCTTTTTTTCTTCCTGCAAAAGTCGTGTGAAGAAATATTTTTAAATAATTTAATCGCATATATAAGACTCGAATGAGATAAAAATAGGAAGACCCTTACGATAGGGGAAAAAAATATCTAGAAGTTGGGAAATGTCTTAGAAATTGGGAAAACAAATTAAAGATGGGTTAAATATCTTAAAAGTGGGGGATACATGGGGAAAGCCTTGAAAATGGGGGATACTTTGAAAAGGAGGTAAACTGAAGTGAGTTAAGTATGGGGAATGTTTTATGAAAGATTCAATTGATTTAGATTTGTCGAGGATTTGTGTAATGAGAGAAGAGGAGATTAAGGGCAGATGAGTGAAAACGATAAAGGTAATGAAAGGTAATGAGTGATAAAGAAAGGTAATGAAAGGTAATGAGTGATAAAGAAAGGGAGTAAAGGATGTGAACAATGTCAGATATGAACAAATAATCAGGAACATATGGGGAAATATAAAAAATTGCGAAATGCGGAAAAAAAAATGAAATGTGAAGACTAAGAAAAATAAATATAGGGAAGTATGGAGAAACATGGAACAAATGGTAAAAATATATATGAAGAAATGAAAAAATATGTATAGGAAAATCTTAAATTTATGTGTAAATCTGAATACGGGAAAACATGGAGAAATATGCGAGAAAAAAATTAAACTGTAAGGAAATACAATGGAACGGGGAAAAACGAGGAAATATTGAGAATTTGGGGAACTTGTATTAAAACATTTAGTTTAGGAGGAGATATTAACCCAACGAGGTAATAGGCCACATTTGTTCATTTTAATGTTGATACCGAGGCATTTTTGGTTATAAAATGAATAATGAAGCATTTTTGGCTTGATTTCACAAAAATCTTATATTTTTTTTTTCCTAATTATTAATAATGAAACACGGAAAATTCATTCGACAGAGAGAGAGAGAGAGAGAGAGAGAGAGAGAGAGAGAGAGAGAGAGAGAGAGAGATTAGTAGGTAGAGGGACAGGTACTCCATACAGCAGATGTTTTTTTTTTTTTTATATTTTATTAGAAACACATATATACATAACAATCCAATAAATGCCCAAAAATAATCAGGCTCATATAAACAAAAACAAGCAAACAGAACAGGAATAAACACATCAGTCTATATATCCTATAATAAGAACCCGTGCCAAAAGCACAAACAAAAAATGTCCATCCTACTACCCGATCCTAGCTAAGTTTTTCTATACAATAACATAACACACTGTCAATGAAACTGAACATACATTGTCTCAAAAACACCACAAAATTTAACCGCTGGTTACATATTTTACTTCTTCCCTACCACAAAAACGCAGTACATAGGCATGAAATAAAATAAAACCTTAAACTTTCTGCCTATAAAACAGGTGTTCACAATAACACACAAAAACAACTGACCCCGAAACAAGGGTCACACCACAACATCATCTTAAATAAGAAATACATTAACATCAAGCCATCACTACCGTAGACAACACTGTCTACAACACAACGTCACATTCCCACACCGGATAATAAGACCACACAAAACACATTTGTGTTGCATACATATACAAACACTAGAAAAACCCAAAAATATGCAGAAGCTGCTCCTGTATAATTCAAACAAAAGTAGGAACACATACAGAATACAATACTAAAAACGTTAAACTTAAGACAAACATAGCAAAACATCAACTTTATCCTACATGAATTGCCACAGATACCTGGGACAACTTCACCCAAGCACACCTGCACACTGTCGGTTGTCTAACACCTAATACCTCCTAACCTCCAACCTGCCACATAAATGCAAAACGCCAGCACATCACCACCGACAAACCCTACTACTTTAACTTTAGATTACACTACTACATCCTAGAGGAAAACCCCATGCGTCCATGACCCCTATGACCCCCCAACCAACATCACTCCAAGTCTGAGTCAACACACACCTGAACATTTACCTACAACCCCATCCCCGAAACGTCCAAAATCGGACACCACGATACCACCCCGTCCCAACCCATCCTAGCTTCAACCCTGTATACCCACGCCTAACCAACCACACATCAATCAACCATACTATACCCTAGTCAACCCCTTCCGGATATACCCAACCTCCCCCCCCCCCACTCGACCAGTCCCCTCGAATGGTTCCTACGTCATCCCCAAAACCTTAAAAGGGACACCACCGTCATCGTTCTATAACCCTCTGAGAAAGCTTCAACCCAAGTTCTCCCATACAAACCCTGATTCCTACATTTCGTCCTGTAAAAATGTGCCGCCAAGGCACGAACCCGCCTCCCACCCACTACCTCGCGCATACCCCACGACACATATATGAAATCAACCACCAGGTACATTAAACTTCTACGTACATTTTCCTCAAACCCACCAATATCCAGGCTTAAAGCCCCTAACATCGAAAGCCCACACCCACCTACACTCCTCATGACCGTCCAAACCATTCCCGTACCCCGCCTAAATCTTCACAAAAATACACCGCATGGTACGACGTATCCAAAGCCCACATCTCAAACAAGTACCCTCACTCGCTAAACCCATTAAAAACAATTGCGCTTTAGAAGCCAAGATTCCATGTAGGAATCGAAAAACCGTCTCCCTAACCCTCGCCCTCAGCCTCAACTTCCGGAAACCTACCCAAGTCGCCCGCCAATTATACTTTGGGTACTCTGCTACCCCTTGCACTATACCCCGCCTCCCCAAGCTTGTCCAAAACCCCACCCGAAAACCCCTTGGCTCTCTGACAACTAGTAAAACCTCAACATTGCCTCACATAAACTCAGGTCACGTCCACTCCACCACCTCCGTACCTCACGCATGACCACTCCCACCCGCTTACCCCCACCCTCCCTCCTCCACATATCTCTGCTTTACATATATTCCTATAAGCCTCCTATGTAAGGGTATCAACCCCAAACCTCCCTTACTAACCGGCGTCATGACAACCTCCTTATTAAGCCAATGTCTACCAAAACCCCATATATACCGCAACACTCTCCGCTGTAATAATTCAACATCTCTCCCCACGAGTGGGTATACCCTTGCCACATGCCACAATTTACTATACAGTAAAACATTCACTACCATAACCCTCTGCATTAACGTCACATCTCCCGGTCTCCATCCACTCATTCGCGCGATTGTCGCCGTTACCACCTTAGAAGAATTTTCAACCCTCGCCCTACTCGCATCATTACAATAAATTATCCCACAAATTTTCAAGCACTCAACAACATGCCAACCATACCTATTCCCCAAGTCCCCGCCCACCCACGTCCCCACCTCTAACAATTTAGATTTCACCCTGTTAATCCGCATCCCTGTAGCTGCCCCAAAACACTTATAATCCTCCCTATAGCATCTAACCCCTCCCACCCACCTACGAGAATTGTTGTGTCATCAACATAACCCACTATTCCAGATGCACAACCAGGTACCTGACCCTCCTCCCCTACCCCCTTCGATACTAACCTATAAAAAGGATCCTGTAAGCATGCAAACAGAATTTGCGACAAAGGGCACCCCTGTCGCAAACCCCGCTTCATGTCCACCACGTTTCCCACCCTTCCATTCAATTGAACCCGCACCAAAGCCCCTCATACAACGTTTGAACCCAACCCACTACTTCATTCCCAAAACCCTGCTTACGAAGAATGTCATATAACATATTCCTATCCACACTGTCATAAGCCGTTTCCCAATCAAGCCCTAAACCCCACCCCTCTCGACCCTCGATGAATGACCTAATCCTACCATGCCCATTCCCCATACACCTCCCGGTATCCCATACTGACCACGTTCTATGATAGAATCCAAAACCTTTTAACCCTATTACCCAAAATCCGTGCAAAGATTTTGTAATCTGCACATAAAAGTGTTATAGCTCTGTAATCCCTAATCGTTTCCACCACTTTCCCCTTAGGCACTAAAACCACAACTCCAGTGCGCTGATCCTCCCCCATATACCGTACTTCCTTCAAACGATTGAAAACTTTCGTCAAACATTCCTTCAACACTCCCCAATGTTGAACATAAAAATCACTAGGTAATCCATCGACTCCCGGTGCTTTACCCATCTGCATCCCCTTCACTGCGAACCACACTTCCTCCTCAGTTATACTACCCTCCATCCCTTTCCTCTCCTCCTCACTAATCCCTACCTGTATACCCTCCAAAACTTCCTCTTTCGCCTCCACCTCCTCCAACCTACGGTCTAGATACCGCCGAAACCAAACATCCACAAACCTGCTCATACCCTCTGTCGACCTCAGTACCTGTCCCTCCATATACCCACCCAACTCCTCGTGTACCTTCAATGACGTCATCGTCATACCCTGCCTCCTCTTTCGAAAAACACGCAAGACAGTCAAAGACGGTTTGTCCCCCCGTAGCACATCCTCAATACCTGCCCTCACTCTGATAGCCTGGAATCTCTCATTCTGTATATCCTTCAACTGGCCCCTCAAAACCTCTATGTCCTCCAGCGAGTAACCCGCCCCCCCCACATAACAATCCCGCTGATGTTGTTGACATTCTCACACCCAGCTGATGTTGCTGACATCCACACACAAAGCTGATGTTGCTGACATCCTCTCACCCAGTTGATGTTGCTGACATCCTCACACCTAGTTGATGTTGCTGACATCCTCCCACCCAGCTGATGTTGCTGACATTCTCACACCCAGCTGATGTTGCTGACATCCTCTCACCCAGTTGATGTTGCTGACATCCTCACACCTAGTTGATGTTGCTGACATCCTCCCACCCAGCTGATGTTGCTGACATCCTCCCACCCAGCTGATGTTGCTGACATCCTCCAACCCAGCTGATGTTGCTGACATCCTCACACCCAGTTGATGTTGCTGACATCCTCACACCTAGTTGATGTTGCTGACATCCTCCCACCCAGCTGATGTTGCTGACATCCTCCCACCCAGCTGATGTTGTTGACATTCTCACACCCAGTTGATGTTGCTGACATCCTCACACCTAGTTGATGTTGCTGACATCCTCCCACCCAGCTGATGTTGCTGACATCCTCCCACCCAAGCAACATATGGAAATCTTTATTGAGGAAACGTTTTGCCACACAGTGGCTTCCTCAGTCCAATACAAAGCAGGAAGCAGTAAGGAGAGGAGGAGTTTGAGGTAATCAGTCCCTCAGCCTGGAGTCGATGTGTTCAGTCCATCAATCTTGTAGAAAGTACAGCATAGGGCCGTAGAAGTGGCTTATATACTGTAGTCAGGTGAGGCGAAGCAGGAGATGGTGGGGTCATAGTGGTACCATCCACTAGTCGAAGTAGGTCTTCGTCCAGACGTTGGACAAGTGTTGAAGAATTCGTTTGTATCAAGATCCCAAGACTATATATAGTACATGAGCCACTTCTACTGCCCTATGCTGTACTTTCTACTCGCATTGAGCCGCAACATGCTCATATGCACCACAAAGGTGGCAGGTGCGCCTTTGCCCAGCGTATAACACAAAAACCTGAGTCCTGAAGTCTGCCAATACCACGTAGGACGGTATTAGGTACCGAAGGTTTCATCTTAAGTGTGTAGGACCCTTCAGGCAATCCAGCATAGAGTCCCTCAGCCCACTTGCCAACCATCGCCATATGTACAGTCCCATATGTCTCAATGGCAGCACATAGATCTTCATCTGCTTCAAATGGGACATTCCTGAGCTTTACCCAGGAATAGAAGCATGAGACATCATGCAAGTATACATCCACAGCCGAGTTGACAGCTAGACTCACTTCCTGGTATTTTTCCACCAGGCTTTCATGCACACTGGCCGAGCATAGCTTCACAAATATACGTGTAGCTCCATTCAGTACCACTCCACATAAATCCACGTTATGTGCTATGTATCCCATAGAATGGCATGAAGTAGTACTGAAGCCGTAGATCCATAAACCGTGCCACGAAGAAGCTCTATGCATACTGTGTTTATTCGCCTTCTGCCAGCCTGCGCCATGTTTGCGAAACCCCCTTGGAAGTATTGTGGTAAACACAGCACGCTAAAAGTTACAATGTTCTCCTCTACAACTATAACTTGATCTAAGGATATTGTTAATAGTTAAACGTGATCACGTGTTATCAGGTGATGGTTCGTGCAATAATTGACAAGCGCAAGTGACCTTTGTTGTTTTATAAAGACCTTTCTTGAAGCTGAGTTTCATTATATATAATATTAGAAAGCCTCTTTTGATCAGCTTAAAAAAAAATTAACAATCGTGAATCCTAGTTAAAAGAAAATTTGCATTAACTCCGCGTTTAGGTTACCACTTTAAATTTCTTCATAGAATAACAGTATTTTGATTCAAATTTCTGGGTTATATTTCCTAAAGGGGGATGGGTGGCGGGGGAAAGGGTGAGTTGCTTTGATGTTGATGGGTTCTTGAATCAAGGAACCAGAGTAATCATCACATTGCTTGGATCAAATTTGAATGCCTTCCATTCAATATACACTACGTGATTCCCAAATAAAAGTTGTGTTTAACAGAACAGCATCTAGAAAGTTCATCTTATCGTCAGCTTTAAACTTTCATTGCTGACGTGTTACCTCAATGGAAGTTTTCTCTTGGTTTACGTTGTGGAAGTTTAAAAATGACAGGTTTTTCAGTTTAACCTTCCTGTGAAGAATTTTTGCATAATTTTCCGAGATTAAAATATGTATATTTCAACAATGAAAATAATATATTAAAATCATGCTGATTTGACTCTTGGAGAAAATTCGGAGGTGGAGACGCCATGTTGAATTCAATTGTGTAAGAACTGGTTGGAAATTTGCACCAGAACTTTGGCGTTTTCGGAGACCTATTGGTGAATATTGGTCTCACATCATAATAGGAATTCGCGTCAGTGTCCCCTGAGTAGAATTTGGGACAGAAAATTAACGAAACCACCATAATGGGGTGGTGAGAATAGAAAATTGTAAGGACGCCATGATGGAAATTTGGTGAAGAAGGGTGAAATTAACCGTCGAATTAGTGACCAACATCGGGGCTAAATTGAATTGGAAAGGTCTCAGATGACCCGGAAATGATGCAGTATCGTCCTCCACGCCTGGATGGAACAAATTCGTGTGGAAAACTGCTGAAATACACCTATCCCTAAGAATTATTTACCTTTGTTCAGTAGTATACGTTGGCCATCGTATTTCTTACTGGCTAGGCAACGTTAGGATGTGAGGATTTGTTAAATGTTGATGAAGACAGGGAAGCTGTGATTTCGTGTGTAGGGCAAGGAGGAATAACATCTTGTAGGAGTGTGGAAGAGCCAGTTGTGGGTGTAGGGAAGTTCGTGAGGCAGTGGGTAGAATGAAAGGGGTAAGGCAGCTGGGATTGATGGGATAAAGATAGAAATGTTAAAAGCAGGTGGGGATATAATTTTGGAGTGCTTGGTGCTATTATTTAATAAATGTATGGAAGAGGGTAAGGTACCTAGGGATTGGCAGAGAGCGTGTATTGTTCCTTTGTATAAAGGCAAAGGGGACAAAGAGAGTGCAAAATTATAGGGGAATAAGTCTGTTGAGTGTACCTGGTAAAGTGTATGGTAGAGTTATTATTGAAAGAATTAAGAGTAAAACAGAAAGCAGGATAGCAGATGAACAAGGGGCTTTAGGAAAGGTAGGGGGTGTAGACCAAGTGTTTACAGTGAAACATATAGGTGAACAGTATTTGGATAAGGGTAAAGATGTTTTTGTGGCATTTATGGATTTGGAAAAGGCGTATGATAGGGTAGATAGGGGGCAATGTGGCAGATGTTGCAGGTGTATGGAATAGGAGGAAGGTTACTGAAAGCAGTGAAGAGTTTTTATGAGGATAGTGAGGCTCAGGTTAGAGTGTGTAGGAGGGAAGGGGACTATTTCCCAGTAAAAGTGGGCCTTAGACAAGGATGTGTGATGTCACCGTGGTTGTTCAATATATTTATAGATGGGGTTGTAAGAGAAGTGAATGCGAGGGTCTTGGCAAGAGGTGTTGGGCTAAAAGATAAAGAAGCAAATACAAAGTGGGAGTTGTCACAGTTGCTTTTTGCTGATGACACTGTGCTTTTGGGAGATTCTGAAGAGAAGCTGCAGAGGTTGGTGGATGAATTTGGTAGGGTGTGTAAAAGAAGAAAATTGAAAGTGAATATAGGAAAGAGTAAGGTGATGAGGATAACAAAAAGAATAGGTGACGAAAGATTGGATATCAGATTGGAGGAGAGAGTATGGAGGAGGTGAATGTATTCAGATATTTGGGAGTGGACATGTCGGCGGATGGGTCTATGAAGGATGAGGTGAATCATAGAATTGATGAGGGGAAAAGGGTGAGTGGAGCACTTCGAGTCTGTGGAGACAAAGAACCTTGTCTATGGAAGTAAAGAGGGGAATGTATGAGAGTATAGTTATACCAACGCTCTTATATGGGTGTGAAGCATGGGTGATGAATGTTGCAACGAGGAGAAGGCTGGAGGCAGTGGAGATGTCATGTCTGAGGTCAATGTGTGGTGTGAATATAATGCAGAGAATTCGGAGTTTGGAAATTAGGAGGAGGTGCGGGATTACCAAAACGATTGTCCAGAGAGCTGAGGAGGGGTTGTTGAGGTGGTTTGGACATGTAGAGAGAATGGAACGAGACAGAGTGACTTCGAGAGTGTATAAATCTGTAGTGGAGGGAAGGCGGGGTAGGGGTCGGCCTAGGAAAGGTTGGAGGGAGGGGGTAAAGGAAGTTTTGTGTGCGAGGGGCTTGGACTTCCAGCAAGCATGTGTGAGCGTATTTGATAGGAGTGAATGGAGGCATATGGTTTTTAATACTTGACGTGCTGTTGGAGTGTGAGCAAAGTAACATTTATGAAGGGATTCAGGGAAACCGGCAGGCCGGACTTGAGTTCTGGAGATGGGAAGTACAGTGCCGGCACTCTGAAGGAGGGGTGTTAATGTTGCAGTTTTATAACTGTAGTGTAAAGCACCCTTCTGGCAAGACAGTGATGGAGTGAATGATGATGAAAGTTTTTCTTTTTCGGGCCACCCTGCCTTGGTGGGAATCGGCCGATGTGTTAATAAAAAAAAATAATAAAATTCCTAGAATTTTGTATGTTTAAATTATGTAAAAATATACTTGATATTAAATGTATTATAACCCCCTCACTTCTTTCAAGAAGTCCAACCCAATTTATACAGTCCATTTTCATTTCAATTATTGTTTATGTATTTAAATGTAACATAATTTTTATATCTAGGATTGTGTGAGAGTGTGAGGGTTGTGGGTTTTGGAGGGAGACATTCTCCTCGTGATCTGGAGTGTCTCAAAATTTTCCACATACTTCAGAGGTGCAACAAAAAATGTAAGTAATATATCTTAGTTGCCTTCTAATCAAATTACTTGTATGAACATAATAGTGAGGTTCATGCAGGTAATATATTTCTCACACTTCCAATGTGAATTAAGTGGAGAATGTCTCTTCTCATCATAAATAAATCACTGTTTTATTTCAATGGTCTTTCCTAGGTAAAAACTACCTAATGTTTATGTATGTGCATATCGTATCCTCATTTAAGTAAAACTTATTTTCTTAAATATTTACTTAAAATCAGGTCAGAACTAATTTGCTGTATCGTAAACGAAATTTAGGAAAATATAATCTATGCTTTTCATTCAGTAATTTCTGAGTGCTGCGTTCAACAGTCTTCAAAGATTCTGTGCTGATAACTTGATAAGGTATCTACTGAGAGGCTTCATGCTAAATGTTCTGGCACTCGTCTTATCTGTGAGATGACGCAGGTATGGTACCAACTTCTGCTTCACATAGCATGGTAGTGGCCATGATGCAGATATGGTACCAACCAGTGCTTCACATAGCATGGTAGTGGCCATGATGCAGGTATGGTACCAACCACTGCTTCACATAGCATGGTAGTGGCCATGATGCAGGTATGGTACCAACCACTGCTTCACATAGCATGGTAGTGGCCATGATGCAGGTATGGTACCAACCAGTGCTTCACATAGCATGGTAGTGGCCATGATGCAGGTATGGTACCAACCACTGCTTCACATAGCATGGTAGTGGCCATGATGCAGGTATGGTACTAACGCCTGCATTATATAACGCAGGAGCTGCTTTGACACATATGTTCCTGAAAGCATAAATCAGGAAGGCATAAAACCGTCAGCTAATGCAAAGTGCTGATCAATATATCTTAAAGTTTTATTGAAAGTTCAATGTTTGGGAGCGTGACCAGCATTTTGGAAAAGTAGCCGTCCTGCTGTTGCTGGGGATGGTGGGAGGGTGTGTTGGAGGTGGTGGGTGTGTTGTGGTTGTGCTGGAGGGTGTGTTGTGGTTGTGCTGGAGGGTGTGTTAGGGTGGTGGGTGTGTTGTGGTCGTGCTGAAGGGTGTGTCAGGGTGGTGGGTGTGTTGTGGTTGTGCTGGAGGGTGTGTTGTGGGTGGAGCTGAAAGTTGAAGTTGTGTTGCTGGGGATTGTGGCGATGGTGAAGGGTGAGTTGGTTGTGGGTATGTGGTGGTTGTGGTGGAGGGAGAGTTGGTGGTGTGTATGTTGTAGTTGTGGTGGAGGGAGTGTTGTTGTTGGTGGTAGTGGTGGTGGAAGGTGTATTGGTGGTGGTGGGTACTGTTATTGGTGGTGGGTACTGTTATTGGTGGTGGGTACTGTTTTTGGTGGTGGTGGGTGTGTTATTGTTCGTAGTGGTGGGTATGTTGCTGGTGGTGTTGGAGGGTGTGTTGTTGGTAGTGATGGAGGGTGTGTTGTTGGTGTTGGTGGAGGAGTTAATGGTCGAGAAGTTAATGGTCGGGTGTGTTGGTGGTGGTGCTGGTAGGTGAGATGGTGGTAGTGTTGGTGCTGAAGAGTATGTTGGTGTTGGTGTTGGTTGGGGTGGTGGCTGGGTTGCTGTTGGTGCTGGTAGTGGTGCTGGTGGGCGTGTTGGCAGTGGTGCTGGCAGGTCTGTAGGTGGTAGAGGGTGTGTTAGTGGTGGTTCTCGTGTGTGTATTGGTGCTGGTGGTAGTTACGTAAATATGCTGGAGCCTAGGGAATGAAAGTCTTGTCTAGGGGCATATTATTAAAAAATACACCAACCTATGATCACACTTGTAACTTCACAATGCTCTTAGTATACCCTAAGTTGATTAACCGGAAGGACAGATAAACTAACATATACATAAATATATTATTATATTAAGTCAGACTGTATACAAGACAACACACCATTACAAAAAAATACAATATACCTATACAAAGTGCTTAAAGTTAGGTAAGATTATTATTACAAAATATTACCAAAACTCACTAAATTTCACATCTCACACAAAAAACTCACCAGTACACTGTTACTAATTATTTAAAATTAAGCCATATTTTGTTACGATTAAAACCAAGTGCTAAACACATACGGGTCATTTTTTTTTTATATTTTATTTAAACCATTACAGATACATAAACTATTATCAATACATATATCACAATCTTACAGACATATATTACAATACCATTATCAATACCTTAATCCCAGTCCGCCTCATGACACTATACAATATTTTCCTTACACAACCTGCACGCCATACTGCTAATTACATAGGTGATACCCATCTTTGACTTAATGAAGCCAGAATATCACAAAAACACAAAATTATATCCTACTTTCCAAATCCCCAAAAACCCCTAACCAATCCCAAATCATCATTACATTATCCTAAAATACCATAAATGTCTGTGGCATTAATTACCACACAAACTAATATTGAAACAGAATACATCTTGTTCTGAAATTCCATCCCCCCATACACCCATCCAGTATTTCCCCTACAGTACACAATACATAATATGCCTACATACACAACATCATGATTACTAAACACCATACAAATAAGTGTTTTTGGCAAACCATACATGCTTCATCAGTGCTTATAAAACCAGGCCCCACAAAGACCTGAAAACATAACCCTAACCATATATATAACATTATATATGAAAGTCAAAAAAAAAAAAAAAAAAAAAAAAAAAAAAATACAGATACTTCCAGCTTGGCCTGTAACCTTCGTACAACATATTTTGATCATTCAAGCAAATCGTCCATAGGTACAACACATAAACCCTATGTATTGTGCATCTCAGGTGACATACCCGATCGTCATAGGCCTCATGAGCCCCATATCTGCTCGCCACCATCATTCTAAATGCACTAATAAAATAAAGTAAAAATATATATTTTTTGTTGTTTGGACTGATCAATCCTACCTCCTATTAAGCTCAGATCCATCCCCAGGCTACCACCCAGCCAGAAGGGAAAACCACACACTTTACCTTCCCACCTGACCATACTCAATCTAACACCCAACCCCCTGATCATATAACATAGGAAATCTTCACCTAAAACACCCCACCCCCTAAGCCTAAACCCCTCCCACATCACCGTCTAAGATCTACCCCCCTCCCTACCCTTACAGCTCCCTTAAACTCCCTATTGACATGTCCCTATATTCCTTCACAAAGGACCTCTCCCAATCCCTACCATACACCTCCCTATTCCTACACTTGGTCCTATACATACCTGCTCCCAAAGCGCTGACCCGACAGTACCCACGCAAATCCCTAACTGCCCATGAAATGAAAATGAAATCTAAAATCATGTACGAAATCCCCCTGCGTATAACTGACTCCACACCACCCAAATCTAAACACAAGGCCCTTAAGGGAGACATTCTCCCTCCTCCTACTAACATCAATACCTTCCCCAACCAATCCCTCACTGAACACAAACCCTCGCAAAAGTACACTACATGATATGCTGTTTCCAAGCCACCACATGTGGCACATATCCCATCCCCAACCAACCCCATCACATGTAACTGTTCCCTGGATGCCAAAATGCCCTGATAAAAGCGATAACTCGTATCCCTTACCTTTGGGTGTACCCTTAATTTCCCAAACCACTTCCAAATGAAATCCCAATTATACAGAGGCCAAGCCTCATAACCCCTCACCTCCCCACCACCCATACCAATCCGATCTAACCTTCGCACCTTACACCTATGTGGATCTGTCATTATTAACATCGCCCTCAGCATCGCCTCACAATGCAAAACATCCCCTCCAACCCACCACCTTCGTACCTCTCTCATAACTAAACCCACCCGCTTCCCTCGTTCCCCTCCCCTTGTCAGGTATTCATTCCGTATAAACACACGTTTTAACCTATTCCGTAAAGGCACCAATCCTACCCCACCCATACGGACCCATAATTCTACTATCTCTCTACACAGCCAATGTCTTCCCTGTCCCCACACAAAATCCAACACCCTTTTCAACAAACGCTTCACATCTACCTCTACTAATGGATACACCACAGCCCTGAACCATAACTTAGGATATACCAAGGTATTCACAACCACTGCCCTCTGTAATAAAGTGGCCTCCCCCACTCCCCAACCATTCATTCTAGCTAACGCCCTATCCACCACAATCTGCGAGTTTACCCTACGTGCCTCCACCGCATCTGCACAAAAAGTAATGCCACAAATAGTTATGTTATTCACGCAAGTCCAACCCTCTCTTACTCCCAACGTCTCCCCACCCATTCCCCTACCTCCAACAATTTCGATTTTCCCTATTCACCTTCATCCCTGTTGCTTCCCAAAATATTCCACTAACTTATTCACTCCTTCCAACTGCCCCTCTTCTGTAACCAAAATCGTTGTATCATCTACATACCCCAGAATGCAATCTACCTCCCCACCCTTTCTACTCTATCCCTTAACTGTTCCTCTACCAATCTATAGAAAGGATCCTGTAGCAAAGCAAACAGAATCTGAGAGAGTGGACAACCTTGCCGTAATCCTCTATGCATACCAACCCCATTACTCAACCTCCCATTTATTTGAACTTTCATCAAAGCCCCATCATACAAAGTCCTAACCCAGTCCACCACTGCCGACCCAAACCCCTGCCTTAACATGATTTCCCTTAACATAACCTAACTACCCAATCATATGCACTTTGCCAATCTATTCCCAAGACCCCTCCCTTTGCGACTCCTCTATAAATTGCCTAATCTGCCTATGCCCCGTTCTAATACTCCTCCCGGCACCCCCAGTTGACCCCTATGCAAACAACTCTTTAGCCCCGACTTTATCCTATTTGCCAATACCTTCGCGAAGATTTTATAATCTGTTGTCATTAAAGCTATGCTGCGATAATCCTGTAGGCCCACCTTTGCCCTGACTTCTCCACCAACACTATAACCCCTGTTCGCATCGACTCCCCCATTTGTTCACCCCTTCTTAATTCATTCATGAGGCGAACTAAAACGTCCTTCAAAACCTGCCAATGCGAAACATAAAAATCTCCTGGTAACCCATCGATTCCTGGAGATTTCCCCAAATTTAAACATTTCACCGCCTCCCATACCTCCTCTTCCGTAATCCTCGCCTCAAACATGTTTCTCTCCTCAACCCCAATAAAACTATGAATTCCCCTCAATATCCCCTGTTTCACCTCCAATGAACCCTCCTGAGCCGCGAATTTTCTCTGAACCAAACTTCCGCATACCCCACCATACCTTCCGTCGTCCGTAGTATACTACCCACCTTATACCCTCCCCTCCTTATCCACCTTCAACGACTCTATCAACATCCGTTTCCTCCTCGACTGAAAATTCCTCAGGACCAACCGCGACACCTTATTCCCCCACAATACCTCCTCCATTCCACTCCTCACCCTTAATGCCTGAAACCATTCTAACTGTATTTCCTTCAACTTATCTCGTAATTCCTGAACTTCACCTTCATGCCTACCATCCCAAGCCCCTCCTAAATACCCTTCTAACAACCCCTCCAGGTACCTCTGATAACCAAACCTCATCCTCACGTCCTCCTCCCTACCCTCCCATAAACTTTTTTATTTCTTCCTTACCTACCTCATTCCACCATTTCACCACACTTCCTTGCATCCTCCTCCCCTCCCCCCACAAAGACCCCCACCACCCCTGAAAAAACTCCTCCCCCCCCTCTCTACCCAGCAAAGTTATATTCAGCTTCCAAAACCCTTTAAAAACATGAACTACCCCCTCCCATACCCCTTCAAACAATACACCTCGGTGGTCCGAAAACCCAAAATCCACATACTGCACTCTCTTAATTTCCACTACCCGAGACGTGTAGATCCTATCCAACCTCGACGCATAATTATGCCGAAAATACGTGAATTCGGCCATACCCCTCCCTCTACCTACCACATCTACTAGACCCGCTGCCCCCAAAACATTCCTAAGGGATTCTAAAACACTCCCCTCACCTCTCGGCTCCACGTCCCTAATCCTTATCACGCTATTCCAATCCCCCCCTACTATCACCACATTTGCTAGACCCCTCAAACTATACGTAAAATCAGTATTAACAAAATCATCCTTCTATTCGTTACCGCAGGCATGTACACCCCTACTAAACTAACCTGCAACCCTCCCCACACCCCATCTACCCTCACTACTCTAAAACCTACCACTTCCCATGAGGACAAGTGAAAAGGGCTACCCTCCCTGATTCCCACCAGAACCCCACCTTTTAGAGCCCCTGCATCACTAGCATACACCTTATAACCCTTGAGGACCATCTCCCTACCCCTTCTATAATTATGTTCCTGGATAAATATCACATCTACATCCCATCTCAACAATGACACTGCTACCCAATCTCGTTTGGCCTCATTCCTGAGGCCATTAACATTGAACGTTAATTAAACACCTGAATAATACCCGGGTGGTTTTCCCTTCTGCTTCGCTGATCTCATTTCACTCTTGACATATGGCCTCATATCTCTTAACTTTCCCTCATTCTTCATCATTTTTCCAAAACCATCATCCTTCCCTTTATGCCCTTTTCCGTGAGCCACCTCTGACCACATCTTCTTGCCAATCCTCTGCCCTGCTGTCAAAACCTCATCATCTGAATCCTCCCCTGCCCGCTTCCTAGCCCCCTCTTTATCACCTAATACCTCCATCTCCTCCTCCTCCTCCTCCTCCCTATGCACCTCCACCTCCACCACCGAGATCTCTCTACTGAGTCCCATGCCTTGCACCTCAAGCACTGGCGGCTGACACTCCACCGCCTCACCTGCTATGGAGTCTCCTTCTTGCTCCCCGAGAGTCTCACCCCGTCGGTCCAACAGGAGTGATGTATCACCTTCCAAAAATGCATTTAAATCCTCCAACAGGCCCAACTCCACCTGACACACCTTCTCCTCCGTACACACTGTAATCTCCTGTGCTCCTTCCATATCCACCTGCAGACGCTGCTCCCGAACCTCGCGTGCCTCCTCCTCTCGATCAACCTCTTCACTCCAAGCACGTCGCACCACGCCCTCCTGCGCTCCTATAACCACATCACCCTCATCACCAACATTCTGCATCCCCTCCTGCTCCTCCGCACGACGCTGCATACTCTGCTTCTTTCTGTCCCCTGATCTGCTGCTCACACAGTCCACAGCAACATGTCCTGGTCCACCACACAACCGACATGTCCGGACCTGACCCACGTATGTTACGTATACCTGCGACCGGAAATCTTGCATTAGGATATATGAGGGAATCGATGAACGCAATGACATCTTTACAGAATATGTTCCTTCGAGTGTGCCGGTATATAACCCAGACGACCATCTGCCAATCGTAACTGTGTGCACCACACCATACTTCTGCAACTCTTGCCTGATGTCGCATTCTCCTGCCTCAAAAGGAACATTTCTAAGCTTTATCCACTTAAATAATGCAGAGACATCCCGGACACATACCTCCAATCCTTGCCTCACCTGTAGTCGCTGATCTTGAAACTTATCAACCACTCTCTGGTACGCCGATGAACATGCAAATTTGATGAACAGTCGTTTTGCCCCATTTAAGGCTATCCCGTAGACTTCAGAGTGCTCCACTCCCAATGTATCTCGTATTATAGCTGGTAAGACGATATCTGCATTGGCCGAATAGACTGCTCCCTGAAGAATCTCCACCCCAATCGTATTAACACGACGTCTGTACCCATCCGCCATGGTCAAACGACTGAGCAGGCACCACCGTGCACCAGGGGTCTCCACCAACCACCCGCACTCCACGAAGGCTGGATGTCAAGTGGTCATTAGGCCATTGAGGAATAAAATATTAATGGCACCTGTAGACCATTATTCCTTGCCAGCGTCCAGCCTGACAGTAAAAATATTATAATTTCTGCGGTTCCACTAACACAGCCCCACATAAAAAACCAGGTCTTGCCCAGTGTTAGGACCAAATAAAGATCACAAAAGAAAATATTTCCTCAAAGAACTTATGGCCTAAAACTTACAATTTGTTCCAATAACTGCACTCTTGACACTGCCTCACACACCTCTCCCAGTCAGTCGACTGTACACTCAACCGACCAGGTGTAAAGCATCCATTTGCTGTTCACTACTATTCACACTTACACATTAAACCACTATTTTTACATTTTACAATACAGTATCTTGCTTAATAGTGGTGCTGTTGCGGGTAATGGTATTGGTGATGTAGGGTGTGATGGTGAGGCAATTGTGATAGGGGTGGTGTTGGTGGTGGTGGTGGTGATGGTTTTTGGGAGGCGGTGGGGTGGTGAGAGGTGGAGGGGTGGTGGTGGGAAATAGTCGGGGTGGTGGTGGGGGTGCTGGTTGGTGTAATAGTGTTGGTGTTAGTGGTGGAGCTGGTGCTGGAGGGTGTGTTAGTAACGTTGGTAAGGGTGATGGTGATGGTGGGTGTGTTGGTAGTGGTGGTAGTGCTAGTGGTGCTGGAAAGTGTGTTGGGATTGAAATAGTGGGAGTTGGTGGTAGCGGTAGTGGAGGGTGTGGTGGTCTTAGTGACTGGGGTGTGTTGGAGGATATGTTGGTTGTGGTGCGTGTGTTGGTGGTGGTGGTGCTGCTGCTGGTGGTGTGTGTTGGTGATGGTGCTGCTGCTGCTGGCGGTGCTAGTGGTGCCGGAGGGTGTGTTGGTGGTGGTGGTGCTGGAGTGTGTGTGCTAGAGGTGGTGCTGGTGTATTGTCGTTGGTGGTACTGGAGGTTTAGTTGGTGGTGCTGCTGGAGAGTGTGGTGGTGGTTGTAGTGGTACTAGTGGCTGTTAGTGATGGTGGTGGCGAGTGAGCCTGTGGGAGTGTTGGGGACGTGGGTATGGTGTTGGTAGTGGTAGTGGTGTTGCAGGGTGTGTTGGTGGAGGTGATGATGATGGAGGATGTGTCGCTGGTGATAGTTGTGGAATTTAGTGTGTTTGTAATGTTGGTGGTGGTGTATTAGTGGGGGAGGTGATGATGGAGTGTGTGGTGCTGGTACTTCTGGACGGTGTGTTGGTAGTGGTATTGGTAGTGGTACATGTGGTACTGTTGGTGGTGGTGTCGCAGGTGGTAATGGAGGGCGTGTTGTTGTTGGTGGTTGTGGGTGTTTGGTTGTGGTTGTTGTCGAGTTGTTGCTGGTTGTGATGGAACCTCAGTGTTCGAACATACCAGACCTCGAACAAACCGGAGTCCGAACAATTTGGTTCAGAAAAAAAATTGACCCGGTCTTTAAACGTTTTTCTGGAGTCAGAACACGCTGACTTGTTTACAAAAACTCATCATAGAAACCAAGGATCACGGGGCGGCCAGCTCCCTCTTTCACAGACTCAGTGTTGCGAACCAGAGGGGAATTACAAGCTATCGAGCTTGTATAGCCCATAATTTGAGTTATATACGGTATTCTTGTCATGCATCAAGATAGAAAATTCAATTATGTTTCTTTCTATGATAGAACTGTTTGGTACAATAATTTGGGTTTATATCTATCTTTTTTAATGACTCAAGTAGGCAAACCAGGTTCTCATTGTATGGTAAAACTAGTACATTTTTCCTGGCTATCACTTCCTTAGGTTCAATCCTGTAGAAAGTCTTTCTTGCTGACATTAGTAAAAAGGAGTGTAAAAGAAGGGTAAAAAGGAGTGTGTTCCTCACAATGTTCTTGAGAGCCTTGTCCATCTGCAGTCCAAAGTACTTAGAGGACGAAATCAGCAAGATATTCAACATAGCCACAAAACTGAGATATCCCAGGGATGTTGTGCAGAAGGCATTAATGTCAGCAAGACTTTCTATAGGACTGATCCTAAGGAAGTGATGGCCAGGAAAAATGTACTAGTTTTACCGTACAATGAGAACCTGGTTTGCCTACACGAGGCATTAAAAAAGATAAATATAAACCTTGCGTTCAAAAACAGTGGGACAGTGAAACAAAGGCTGATTAAAAACACACCCTCCAACACACCCTCCAACAAAGTTGGTAGGGTTTACAAGGTCCCATGTACTCAATGTTCTCTCTCATATATAGGCCAAACAGGTAAAATTCTGGAAACCAGAATAGCCCAACATAAATTCTCACTCAGGACAGGGCAGGAGTCGAACGCTATCTTTAACCCAAATTATTGTACCAAACATTTCTGTCATAGAAAGAAACATAATTGAATCTTCTCTCAATGCTATACAAAATCACAGGATTGCTCATTATGCCAGGTGGCTTCATGATGGCTTGGTGACGCTCGACCGGTGTCTACGCACAAAAAACACCATGATACGTCAGTTTGTGTATGGTTATATGACGCATTTGGCTGTGATTGTGCAATACACTGACGGGTACACAAGATCACCTGATAACATAGGGAGTAGGGTTAAAGAATATTAGGAATAGAAATCTGGATCATAGGAATATTATAGGATGGTATAGAAGTATCCCAAGTAAGGCATATTAATCGATACTGAGAAGAATAGTAGACAATATTTAGGAAAATATAAAGGGATACTCCCATGAGACTGAAAGTACACCAGAACAGGGCATTTAAGCGAACAAGGAGCATATTCATTCCCTTTATTTTATTAATTAAAAAGGTTACACAGAATAATAGCAATCCATATACTATATAATATCCACTGAGAAACGTATTTTCTCAAGTCACATGACCTGTTCTAAACGGCTGGAAAAAGCTTGGAGCGGACTATCACAGCTTCTAATTTCATATTTCTTGAGTTCTCTAAACCTTCTTACCCCATATGGGGGGGATGGTGATGGCGGTTGTGCCTGGTGTAACACCAGCCGCTGGCCATTCTAAGAGAGCCAGCAGCAGCAACTACACCAGCCCTGCGATATTCTGAGAAAAAAAAACTTCCCCTCACTCCTTCAGTTGCAGCCTTGCAACATTGCATAGCTCCTGATGACGCACTGAGAAGTGTGAAAGTACTTGAGCTAAAGATTTCCACCCCCCGTGGCTTGTCTTGCATAGTTAAGATCGCCTGTCTGTGATTGTTTGCATATACGTACAGTGGACCCCCGGTTTTCGTTATTTTTTCGTTCCAGAATGCTGTTCAAGTGTTATTACCAAACGAATTTATTCACATAAAGAATAATGTAAAGTAGACTAGTCCTTTTTGACCCCCAAAAATACACATATAAAAGTATTTAAAAAATACACTTACATAAAAGGGCGAGTTTCGAGCAGGACGAACACCGGGGGTCCACTGTATATAGATACCAACCACTCCGGGAGGTACTACCGTCCTACCAAGTGAGTGTAAAACGAAAGCCTGTATTTGTTTTACATGATGGTAGGATTGCTGGTGTCTTTTTTCTGTCTCATAAACATGCAAGATTTCAGGTACGTCTTGTTACTTCTACTTACACTTAAGTCACACTACATATGCATGTACACGTTTATGTATACACACTCATCTGAGTTTTCTTTGATTTTATCTTAGTAGTTCTTGTTCTTATTACTTTTCCTTTCATATCCATGGGGAAGTGGAATAAGAATCTTTCCTCCGTAAGCCATGCATGTTGTAAAAGTCAACTAAAATGCCGGGAACAATGGGCTAGTAACCCCTTTTCCCGTATAACTTACTAAAAAGAAAAAAGAAGAAAACCGTCAAAGTGGGATGTTTGAATGTGCGTGGATGTTGTGCGAATGATAAGAAAGAGATGATTGTTGATGTTTTGAATGAAAAGAAGCTGGATGTCCTGGCTTTAAGTGAAACAAAGCTGAAGGGGGTAGGAGAGTTTCAGTGGGGAAAAATAAATGGGATTAGGTCACGGGTTTCAAATAGAGTTAGAGCTAAAGAAGGAGTGGCAATAATGTTGAAGGATAAGTTATGGCAGGAAAAGAGGGAATATAAATGCATAAATTCAAGGATTATGTGGAGTAAAATAAGGTTTGGATGTGAAAAGTGGGTTATAGTAAGTGTTTATGCACCTGGAGAAGAGAGAAGTGAAGAGGAGAGAGAGAGATTTTGGGAAATGTTGAGTGAGTGTGTGGGGAGTTTTGAACCAAGTGAGAGAGTAATTGTGGTTGGGGATCTTAATGCTAAAGTGGGTAAAAATTTTGTGGAGGGAGTAGTAGGTAAATTTGGGGTGCCAGGGGTAAATGTAAATGGGGAACCATTAATTGAGCTATGTGAAGAAAGAGGTTTGGTAATAAGTAATACATATTTTATGAAAAAGAGGATACATAAGTATACAAGGTGTGATATAGCACATAATGAAAGTAGTTTGTTAGATTATGTATTGTTGGATAAAAGGTTGATGGGGCCCAAGATTGTTCAACTGCCTCCCAGCATACATCAGGGGGATTACCAACAAACCCTTGGCTGTCTTCAAGCAGGCACTGGACAGGCACCTAAAGTCGGTACCTGACCAGCCGGGCTGTGGTTCGTACGTTGGACTGCGTGCGGCCAGCAGTAACAGCATGGTTGATCAGGCTCTGGTCCAACAGGAGGCCTGGTCACGGACCGGGCCGCGGGGGCGTTGACCCCTGGAATTCTCTCCAGGTAGACTCCAGGTAGGCTTCAGGGTGTACATGTTTATAGAGGGGCAACAGATATATCGGATCATTATTTAGTTGTTTATACAGTTAGAGTAAGAGGTAGATGGGACAAAAGGAAAATGGCAACAGCAAGTAAGAGAGAGGTAAAAGTGTATAAACTAAGGGAGGAGGAAGTTAGGGTGAGATATAAGCAACTATTGGCAGAAAGGTGGGCTAGTGCAAGTATGAGTAGTGGGGGGGTTGAAGAGAGTTGGAATAGTTTTAAAAATGCAGTATTAGAATGTGGGGCAGAAGTTTGTGGTTATAGGAGGGTGGGTGCAGGAGGAAAGAGGAGTGAGTGGTGGAATGAAGAAGTAAAGGGTGTGATAAAAGAGAAAAAGGTAGCTTATGAGAGGTTTTTACAAAACAGTGGAGTTATAAGAAGAGCAGAGTATATGGAGAGAAAAATAAAAGTGAAGAGAATGGTGAGAAAGAGCAAAATGAGAGCAGATGAAAGAGTGGGAGAGGCACTGTCAAGAAATTTTGCAGAAAATAAGAAAAAAAAATTGGAGTGAGATAAACAAGTTAAGAAAGCCTAGGGAACGAATGGATTTGTCAGTTAAAAACACAGTAGGGGAGTTAGTAGATGGGGAGCTGGAGGTATTGGGTAGATGGCGGGAATATTTTGAGGAACTTTTAAATATCGATGAAAAAAGGGAGGCGGTAATTTCATGTACTGGACAGGGAGGTACAACATCGTTTAGGAGTGAAGAAGAACAGGATGTGAGTATGGGGGAGGTGCGTGAGGCATTACGTAGAATGAAAGGGGGTAAACCAGCTGGAACTGACGGGATCATGACAGAAATGTTAAAAGCAGGGGAAGGGGGGATATAGTGCTGGAGTGGTTGGTATTTTTGTTTAATAAATGTATGAAAGAGAGTGTAAAAATTATAGGGGAATAAGTTTACTGAGTATACCAGGTAAAGTGTATGGCAGGGTTATTATTGAAAGAATTAGAGGTAAGACAGAGAGTAGGATTGCAGATGAGCAAGGAGGCTTTAGAGTGGGTAGGGGATGTGTAGATCAAGTGTTTACAGTGAAGCAAATATGTGAACAGTATTTAGATAAAGGTAGGGAAGTTCTCATTGCATTTTTGTATTTAGAAAAGGCATATGATAGAGTGGATAGGGGAGCAATGTGGCAGATGTTGCAAGTGTATGGAATAGGTAGTAAGTTACTGAAGGCTGTAAAGAGTTTTTATATGGATAGTGAGGCTCAGGTTAGGGTGTGTTGGAGAGAGGGAGATTACTTCCCAGTAAAAGTAGGTCTTAGACAGGGATGTGTAATGTCACCATGGTTGTTTAATATATTTATAGATGGGGTTGTAAAAGAAGTAAATGTTAGGGTGTTGGGGAGAGGGGTGGGATTAAATTATGGGGGAATCAAGTACAAAATGGGAGTTGACACAGTTACTTTTTGCTGATGATACTGTGCTTATGGAAGATTCCAAAGAAAAGTTGCAAAGGTTAGTGGACGAGTTTGGGAGGGTGTGTAAAGGTAGAAAGTTGAAAGTGAACATAGATAAGAGTAAGGTGATGAGGGTATCAAACGATTTAGATTAAGAAAAATTGGATATCACATTGGAGAGAGGGATTATGGAAGAAGTAAATGTTTTCAGATATTAGGGAGCTGACTTGTCAGTGGATGGATTTATGAAGGATGAGGTTAACCATAGAACTGATGATGGAAAAATGGTGAGTGGTGCGTTGAGGTATCTGTGGAGACAAAAAACTTTATCCATTGAGACAAAGAAGGGAATGAATGAAAATATAATGGTACCAACACTCTTATGTGGGTGTGAAGCATGGGTGCTGCAGCGAGGAGGAGGCTGGAGGCAGTGGATATTTCCTGTCTAAGGGAAATTTGTGAAGTAAATATTATGCAGAGAATTCGGAGTGTTTAAATTAAGAAATGTGGAGTTACTAAAATTATTAGTCAGAGGGCTGAAGAAGGGTTGTTGAGGTGGTTTGGTCATTTAGAGAGAGAGGATCAAAGTAGAATGACTTGGAGAGCGTATAAATCTGTAGGGGAAGGAAGGCGGGCTAGGGGTCGTCCTCGAAAAGGTTGAAGGGAGGGGGTAAAGGAGCTATTGTGGGCGAGGGGCTTGGACTTCCAGCAAGCGTGTGTGAGCGTGTTAGATAGGAGTGAATGGAGAATAATTGTTTTTGGGACCTCACGAGCTGTTGGACTGTGAGCAGGGTAATATTTAGTGAAGAGATTCAGGGAAACCGGTTAGCCGGACTTGAGTCTTGGAAATGGGAAGTACAATTCCTGTACTTTAAAGGAGGGGTTTGGGATATTGACAGTAGGGAGGGACTTTTAAACTGTCGTATCTGAGCGCCTCTGCAAAGACAGTGATTATGTATGAGTGTGGTGAAAGTGTTGAATGATGAAATTATTTTCTTTTTGGGGATTTTCTTTCTTTTTGGGTCACCCTGCCTCGGTGGGAGATGGCCGACTTGTTGTATATATATATATATATATATATATATATATATATATATATATATATATATATATATATATATATATATATATATATATATATATATATATATATATTACATATTTATATATATATATATATATATATATATATATATATACATATTTATTATATATATATATATATATATATATATATATATATATATATATATATATATATATATATATATATATATACATAATTTTTATTTTTATATATGTACTTTATAAACAGACAGAATACATTGACAGAAAACACGAACGTGAACATGAATACATTGGTACAATATATCGAAGATTATGAATCTCCTCTAGCTCCGAAGCCGGATACGAGCCCAGTATGCAGCATGCATTTCCCCTCTGGTTGGCCATGCTTAGGCGCTGGAAGAGGAAAGTGGCTGCCCTTGGGTCCCTGGTAGTGTCGATGAGTCTGAAACCCAGTTCTTTAAGGAAACGTTTGTCATTTTTTTCCCACGCTCCCAAGGTCTCTGATCCCACTGGGACAAATTTATACTGTTGGCTTATGTCCCTGTACTTGCCGATCTTGTACTCCTCTCTGTGGTCAGCAGCTCCTCCCTGTCGCCCGACACTGTGATGGATGTAGGTGTCAGCCAGTGTCGACACACAGGTATAGTCCCATGCTAAGAGCTTGCCATTCTTCCAAGGATAGATGGTGATCCTGTCGGGGCGGTTTGCTGGGTTGTGGGCGTTGTTAGCTGCTAGTGATCGAGGCTCTCTCTCGGCTGAGCATCCAGCTGTAGCAAGGATTATCTTTATGATGTCGTTGACCTCATTGTGTCTTGCATGCTAACCCTTGGTTTTAGAACAGTTAAGACCATGTAGACCATATTGGTCGGCTTGCGCATCGCTGCAAATACACGTATATTCCGTGTGAATAGTGGCAGCAAGGCGCAGAGCCACTGCAATACGAAGGGTCTTAGGGTCCAGGCGTGTTCCCATGGCCGAAATGGGAACTGTTTGGAGGAAGTCCCCAGAGTGATGTGCACTCACAGGTAGGAGACGGGCAGTCTCCCAGTCTGATGATACAGCCCTAAGCATGCTGGTAAGCATCTTTTCAGCGATGGATATATCCCAACTTGACATTTTGTAGGCCAGTTCTGCACTAGGTTTTGGTGCTGGAGCAGCAAGAGTCTCCCATTCAGTGATGGCACTGGCGTAGCTACGGTCCTGTATTTCTGCTGAATCACTGAGGTTGTCCGGACGAATTTGTTTTATTAACTCCGTTGATGCTATTGATGAGGATAAGAACGCTGGTAGGATAATCTGGGAAGATTTGCGTACTCCCAGCCCCCCAAGTCTGACTGGAAGTGAGGCTTGACAACCACTGTCCATCTTCGAGGGAAAGATTCAGTACACTCTCTAGCATGGTCTTGAGGAGAGAGTCATATTCCTTGAGTTTTGGACTGCTGAAGGCTGGGGAGCATCTCAGGAAGTAGGTAAGTTTTGGGATTGACAGGCACCTGGTGAGTAGGTAGAAGGCATCATGTGTATCGATGTCTTTCATCCTGAGATTTTTTTTTCTAGGACCAGATCGATGGCATTGGGCCCAAGAGGAGCACCAAGGAGAGTGCTGTTGGCTGGATCAATGGCTCGTGCCTCTGGTAAAACAGCCCTAATATTCTGTATCATCTCTTGATTGGTAGAAACTATTTCACATTTGGTGGGGTTTAAAGATATGCCCAGGCTCTCTCATATATATATATATATATATATATATATATATATATATATATATATATATATATATATATATATATATATATATATATATATATATATATATATATATCGTGATGATTAGGTAAAACTGGTTAATTAGCAAAAACTCATCTAAAATTAAGTCCTTTCTAAAATTTTCTCTATACGTTTAAAGATATATTTTTTCTATTATGTTAATGTAAGAATTTATAATTTTGTACCAAGAGAAACTTTGAAAACCTACCTAACCTTATTACAACAAGCGCAATTTAATTTAGCCTAACCCAACTAAATATATTTTAGATACGTTAACATTAATTTAATAATAAACAAACACAAATAAATATATTTTTTTCGTTAGGTTCAGAATGATTTTGGCGAAATTATTACATACACAAATTTTCACTTGTCTTATATGGCAAGGTGAGCGTTGCTATTTAAGCCAAAATCGCAAGTTTTACCTAATCGGCACGACATATATATATATATATATATATATATATATATATATATATATATATATATATATATATATATATATATAAGTTTATAATAGAGGTAAGGTGATGTGGCTGCGCCACTTTAAGACAAATCATGAGGTATTCAAGAGAGGCATCAACTAGCATGAAAGTTTAATGCTGATCTAAGGTTCACCTGGTAGACGAGACACACTACACCACCCACCTTCTACCACCACATCTACCACCATTACCTCTACTACCAACACATCTACCACCACTCGCATTATCATCTCTACTACCACCTCTTACAAAACTACAATTATATTATTATCCCCAGCATCATAATTATAAACACCACCACAACAACTATCACCACCCCCGTAACCATCAGTAAATCATCAGTACAACAACAATATCAACACACCTATCACTATCACCCCTATCATTACTACTACTAGCACCACCATCACCACCACTACCACAGTCATCACCATCACCACTATAATTTACACCATTACTATCACTACTACTACTGTCGCTGTTACCACCACAAACATCAGTTCCACCACCAACATTACCACTAACGCTACCACAAACATTACCACTAACAACACATTGCTTACAGTCTGAGTGTCCGTGGTTCGATGCCTGGCATCGCTGCTCCTGTTCATCTAGTAGTAAGTAGGTACCTGGTTGTTAATAGACTCTTATGGGTATATCCCTCGGGTTGGTATTATACCTTAGATATTGATAGACTTTGAAATGAGCTGAGGTAGGATTGTTAATCTACCTCAGCTCATTAATCTGTAAAATTAATCTTTATAAGAAAACAAACTATGACATCCATAAGAACCACAACTACCAGAACCAGAACCATTAGTACCAGCACTGAATTTGTCTCATCTGCTACTGACATCCACCAAAATCGAGTATTACCCATACCTCTACCAGCAGTACCACGAACACCTTAACCAATATCACCGTCAGTAACAAAACAACTAGTCACCACTACACATATAGCAGCTTCCACCACCACAATCTCCCTACCTTTCTCAGTTCCTCGACCACCACCACTATCTTCCACAAGCACCCCCGACACAAGTGCCATCACTGCCACAAGGTGAAATGCAAGTGAATACGAGTCTCACGCTTTTTATGGCACACATTCCACTACCGCATCTCCCACGGCGTGAGATAATGCTTGCCTCATTTTACACTTCTCCCACAGTGTGAGGTAATGCTTGCCTCATCTTCCACTTCTCCCACAGTGTGAGGTAATGCTTGCCTCATCTTCCGCATCTCCCACAGTGTGAGGTAATGCTTGCCTCATCTTCCACTTCTCCCACAGTGTGAGGTAATGCTTGCCTCATCTTCCGCTTCTCCCACAGTGTGAGGTAATGCTTGCCTCATCTTCCGCATATCCCACAGTGTGAGGTAATGCTTGCCTCATCTTCCACTTCTCCCACAGTGTGAGGTAATGCTTGCCTCATCTTCCACTTCTCCCACAGTGTGAGGTAATGCTTGCCTCATCTTCCACTTCTCCCACAGTGTGAGATAATGCTTGCCTCATCTTCCACTTCTCCCACAGTGTGAGATAATGCTTGCCTCATCTTCCACTTCTCCCACAGTGTGAGGTAATGCTTGCCTCATCTTCCACTTCTCCCACAGTGTGAGGTTAAGTAAGTGTCGTCAGGGAACAGAACAAGTGTTTCCTAACGCGGGACTTAGTCATATAATAACCTGCTACTGTAGCTTTTGGTCACCTGACTGAGGCCTTCCACTGGCTTACCGGTACTTTGCTTTAAAAATTAAGGGTATAATTATAACCATTAATTAGGCCTCTTCTTGGTAAACATCTAAGTGCCCATCAGAGTCACGGAGTAACGAAGCCTCGAAGTGTAGGATATATTTATTTAATTATTATAATAACATAATTAGGACTTAGGTAGGTGAACGTATATATTAAGAATATCTGGAACATATTTACTCTAACAGCTGGACTGCCCTGTCTTGTTGTCCAGGTTTTCTTTTTGCATTTTATAAACTTTATTTATTTCCATTGGTAAGTGTTCCATAATTATATTATTTAGGCTAATTTGTTCTATGAAGATCAGATAAAGTTGCAATCTGGTTTGTTGCAAAGTAACATAATTATTGTAATTATTGTATTTTAAGGAAAAAATAGCACTGTTTTTATGCTTTAATTTTGTATTTGTTTGAGTCACATAGAATAGGTGAGAATGAAATTTAAGTTTTAATAAAATAATGTTAGGGAAGCATTTAGGATTTAGAAATATTGTTGTAAAAACATTGATGGAGAAAACATATTTTTTTATTTTTCATTGAGTTACAGATTCTATGTATTTATTTAAAGTTTTAACAATCATACTGAACTTGTTTACAAGGTTATGAAACCATGAAGCAGTTAATTTATTTATACATATAATTTTTGGGAATGCATACCTAGGGCTATGCATACTACGCATCAATATGACAGCTATTAATACGACAGCTTTTTAAACACTATACATGCTGTGCAGAGAACGTGTATTCCGTATAAAGAAATAAAATCGAATAGAAATTATCCAAAATGGATGAATAATAGGTTCAAACGTCTTTTAGGGAAGAAGAATGGAAATTTATAGGCGCATCAAGAGGTGAGGGTCCTCTTATAAATCAATATATTCACATTAAGAGGGAAGTTAAAAAGGGGATACGAAAAGCAAAACGGGACTATGAAATTAAAGTTGCTAGGGATTCGAAAACTAATCTGAATTTTTTTTATTCCAGGTTTATAGAACAAAAGTTAGAGATAAGATGGTCCCCTTAAAAATAACTCTAGGCATCTTACTGACAAGGAGAATGATATGTGCTCGATTTTTAATAATGATTTTCACTCGGTTTTCACACAGGAAGGCACTAACAATATCCCAATAATTAATTTTTATAGTGGGCCTGAAGATAAATTATGTAATATAACAGTCACTAGCAATATGGTTATCAAACACGTAGACGAATTGAAGCAAAATATATCCCCGGCCCTGATGAGGTTTTCTTCAAGGGTTTTAAGGAGTGTAAAATGGATCTTTGTGAACCATTAACTAATATTTTTAATATATCTCTTTAAATAGGTGTAGTGTCCAATATGTGGAAGATGGCCAAGTTGTTACCGTCAAATTACCGGCCAGTAAGCCTGACCTCATTTGTAGACAAATTACTAGAGTCATCATGTTCTTTCCTTATGTCGTCAGGTCGACGGTATGACTGCTGATTCCTATGTTGTTCACAATCCATTGCCATGTGCCCAGTCGACCCACAGATCCTGCACGTATGCACCTGTCCAGCATATGTGACATACACCTGCGTGCAGAAACCCTCCATTACAACATTCGAAGGTATTTGCTATCGTAGGGTCATCTTTAGCAATAAAGAGCCTTCAGGGAATCCAGCATAAAGTCCCTGTGACCATCTTCCAACGGAGGCCGTGTGTATTACTTCGTACTTACTGAAAGTTTCCCAGATATCCTGCTCCATCACCTCAAAAGAAACATTACGAATCTTTATCCAAGTATAATAGCGTAACCCATCACGGAAGTACACTTCTAAACTGGAGTTAACCTCGATTCTCTGTTCCTGAAACTTGTCCACCACACGATCATAAGCTCTACTTTCCAGCAACTTCACAAATATTCTTGCAGATCCATTCAGTGAAATGCCATACAGTTCATCACTCTGTATTCCAAATGTGTCCCGAATGATCATTGGCATTAAAACTTCCACATTACTTGGATAAATAGCACCTTTCAGCACCTCAATATACACAGTGTTTATCCGACGCTTGCTGCGATCCACTATTTTGTGGAAAATCCCTCATGTATTGATTTTCCTAAAACCATCAATAACATTTCCAAAACATGTCTTCTCTCACAATGTCTATACACAAAAAAATAACATATAAGAATAAAAAATGAATGCACACAAGTACATTCCAAATGTTCAAGTAGTATTAATAAACATATGTAGCCCCCCTTAACCTGAACCCACTTTTCTCTTACATTGTAGTTAACACAATCATATGCTTATAACACATCATATAAAATTACAACTCTAATACAGTAGATTTCCTACCAAAGCTAAATCAAACAATGTACAACATGAAAGGTAACAACATCTACACAAGTAGACTTATGAAGAAAAACACTAAGAACCACAAAACAGAACCACACACAAGAGTGACATAGCACATACAATACATAAATAAGGTGAACATAATATAAAACACAGATATAAAGGAAAATTATTACACATCTTCAAATCCTTACATCTCCTTAACCTCTTTAAGGGGGGCTCCTTGTCGTGGTAAAGAGGCTATCGGTCTGAGGAATTGGACCTCTTGGTCTTCTTCCTCAGACCGAACCTAATTACCCCCCAATCAACCCTCCCTTTTCCCATCTTCCCCATCCTCCCTTTTCCCTTTCCTCCTCCTCCTCCTCCTCCTCCTCATCCCTCCCTTATTTCCTTCCCAGTTTTGCCCTGGGAGCTTCTCTCCTCAGGCATTCTAGTTCTTAGGTAGGGGGAGGGTATCGTAGTCCATCCCATTCCGTTGAGGTCCTTGGCGGTGGTGTAGTTTGCCGTGGAATCTGGATCACCTGGGGATGTCCCGATCCCTCTCCGGTCACCCGGGGGGTGGCTTTGGGTATCTTTCGGGCGACGGGTGTATCTCTGGAGGCCACCTTTCAGATTCCGGGGGTGGTGGCCGAAGGCGGTATGCTTTGTGGCGGATATCCGGCCGCCCTCTCTTTTGTCCGCCGAGATGGCTCGGTGGATGTGAGGTTGCTATCCCGGATTGCTGGTTTACTGGCGTGAAGGGTAGGGTATGGCACGGGTTCCATGCAGCATCTGCACTACTTGCGGTGTTGAGGTCCTCTTGGGCACGGAGGGGGATTTGCGCTCCCTTTCATTCCTCCTAGGACCTATTCCTCCACGTTCCCCCCTTTTTATTTTCTTTTCTTCTTTCTTTTTTTTTCTTAAAAATAAAAAGAAAGAAGTAACCTAACCATGGCTGACCCAATCCATGAACCCACTACCCCCGGGCCCCTTCCTGATACCGCACCCAGTACTGACCCTGCCTCGTTAACGGACAACTCTTTGGACACCTCTCATGCCCCTGTACCTCTTGCTGGTGCCGGTTCGTCACCTGCTTCAGGTACCAGGGACCCGACTGGCCCTTTCGAGACGTCTGACCTTCGCTCTTCTCTGACCTTGATTCCGGCTTCTCCCTCGACGGTGCGGCAATTTTCGAATCGCTCGCCCGTCTCACATCGGACCACCCCTGGTCCCACACCCAAACGACCAAGACCCA
>WNWK01017463.1:20000-37500 GCA_009830355.1 Cherax destructor | reverse complement strand
CTGGGGTATTGAAAGATAAATTGCAAGAAATTCAGAATGAAAGGTTTGATGCTATACGGTTGCATGGAGGTATGGAAGATGTGCTATGGGGAGACAAGCCACCAGCAAGTGTATTACGGAGGTTTAGAAGTAGGAAGAGGGGGATGACGGTGATGGGGATGGAGGTATGTGAGGATATGGCAGGGAATGAAAGAGGGCAAATGTTGCGTACGACTGAGGCGGTGAGTATCTATTTGGATGCATGGTTTGATGAGTATTGGCGTGGGGGAGGGGAAAGGGAAGGGCAGATTCTGTTGGAAGGAATATCAACGGTTTTGGATGATGAGGATCGGGTGGAGCTAGAAGGAGTGATCAGGGAAGAGGAAGTGTGGACAGCTGTGAGTGGCATGAGTAGGAGGAAAATGCCTGGGTTAGATGGGATTTCTAATGATTTTTATGTCAGGAATTGGGGGGCCATAAAGGAATGCATGGTGAAATTACTGAACCAGATGAAAGTGCAGGAATGTATGGGGGCATTGCAGTGCACGGGAGTGGTGGTACTGGTTAAAAAAAGGGAGGAGGGTAGGACGATAAGAGATTATAGGACGCTTGCAATGATGTGTGCAGATTATAAGATTTTCGCTAAGGTATTAGGTAACAGGATGAAACGAGTGATTGGACGAGTGATAAAGATCAGTATGGCATCCCGGGTAGGAGTATGCAACGGGGGCATGGAAGAATAAAAGATTTTATAGAATGTGGTACTAGTGGTGGGGTATTGGGTTTAGATTGGAAGGTGGCATATGATTGTGTAGACAGAGAAATGTTATGGAAGATAATGAGTAAGCAGGGATTTGGGGATGAAATTGTGGGATGGGCAAGGACTTTATATAAGGATGCAATGGTCAGAGTGCAAGTGAATGGCAGAGTGGGCAGGGAAGTGTGCATGGGAAAGGGACTGTGGCAGGGGTGCCCTCTGTCACAGATCCTGTTTGCGTGCCTCCAGAATCCATTTTACAGTCTCATCAAAGAGGGAGTGAAAGAAGGGGGTAGGCGAGGGGGTGTGAAACAGGAATAGTAGGTTATGTAGACGATATGACTGTTTTGGTGGGAGGGGCTTGGGAATGTAGGAAGAATAGTCAAGATTTTTGCAAGGGCAACGGGCATGCAGGTAAACGGGGCGAAGTCAAAGCTATTGGAGGTGGGTACGTGGGTGGGTGGGGCACTGGGGGTTAGGGATGGATGGCCAGTAGTGGAGAGCAGCTGTGTATATGTGGGGTGGTTTTTATGCATGATTCGAAGTAGCTAGAGAAGTGAATTCAGTGAGGGTCGTGGAGAGTGCGATTAGTAGGATGAGAGGATGGAGGCCGGGGGATTTGACGTTACACCAGCATGTTATAGTTGTCAATGCCATTGTCTACAGCAGACTATGGCATGTTGTGTCAACGTATCCATTAAAACAGGAAGATGTTAGACATTTGGATTTCAGGGTTATGAGGTATGTGTGGGCGCATGGTAAAGAGTGGTTGAGACGGGATGTGGTTAGGAAGAAGGTGGGGTTGGGGGGTTTGGGATTGAGGTGTGTGTATGTGAAAAATAGTTTTGTGAGATTGGGAGGGGAAGGCGGGAAGACGATCAAGAAGGTGGTGGGTGATGTACAAAAATGGTGGGTGGGGAAAGAATTGTGTGCATACAAGGATTTGTTGAGGTATCTAATGGTCAGGAGCAGAGCGAGGAGGATAACAGCGAGTGAGTTAGGTAGGATGGGGAAGGTGGGGGAAGTAGTGTAGGGGGAGGCTGTGTATGGGTGGAAGGGTATATGGGAAGGGTTGCATAAGATGAGGTTAAGGGCATGGGTTAGAGAAATGTTTTACAGGTTTTTGCATGGAGTTGTAGCTTCAAAGGCAGTTTTGTATAGGATGGGGTTGGTCACTGGGGTGGGTTGTAATAGGTGTGGGGTTGAGTAAACTGACTATCATGCTATATACTTCTGCGAAAGGTTGGGGAATGCGAGGGAGTGGTTCGGTGGCATGATTCGAAAGATGGGGGGAGGAGGGATACAGGTATTGAGGACACTAAGCCTAGACATTGGGGGTGTGAATGCATGTACTTAGTGGTAGATTTTGTGTATGTATCTTGGGGATGAGAGAGGCTGGGGGTTCGAATCAGGGCGATCGCAGGAATATGTACCGTACAAAATGTAGGAACAGGATTCTTTATGGGGAGACTTGGGGGAGGGCTTTTCCAGAGGGATATAGAAACATGACGGTAGGGGATTTACTTGGAGTGCGATGAGGGAGGGGGGAGGTTGGGGTATAAGGGAAGGGGCTTGTCTCCGGTAGGCATAGGTTAGGTGCATATGTTGTAGGTTAGTGTCACTGAATGGGGGAAGAAAATGGGGAGGGGGGTTTGGACACTGACAACGATTTTTAGATGTCTGGGTGACGGGTGACGTGAAGGAGAGGGGGGGGGGTTGTGTATGCGCAGTGTAGGGTAGTGTGAGTGTGGGGTATGACAGGGTGACGATGGACGACTTGGTGGTGCTTCCTTTTTGGGGCTTCATTTATCAGAATTTTATGTATTTGTAAGTAGTCCTAATATGCAGAAAGTTCAGGGGGCTTTCCTGTTTGAACTTATGGTCACATACGATGCCATCATTGTTTTTTGTGCTTGCAGTAGGGAGTCAAGGACTTTCAACCCTTGCCTTTTGAGTAAGGGTGTGCAGAGTCTGATGCTGTTTATGGGTAGTGTGTATGATTAAGCGATGCAAATATCAGTTTTTGCCAGAAAACTTTGTGAAGGAGTCAGGGTAAGATGTGGGGAGTATGACTGCAGGGGTGTGATGCTTTCCTGTTCATTTACATGTTTTGGGTTTGAATGAGTTAAGATGTTCCATTTGTATCGTTATGCGGAGCAGTGTTTTGTAATGAATACTAGTACAGTTAGAAAGCTGTAAAATACAGTAGTTATTATATAGTAGGATTGACAATGAGCCATGATAATTCATTTTTCCACATACAGTGGTGGATATGTGGCGCATGAGATAGGGGTATAGGTTATTCGGGCGGTAGTTTATCCAGTATTGGATGTGGATGTGAAGCGTTTATTGAAGCATGTACTGAATTACGTGTGGAGATTTGGTAGGCACTGGCTGAGTAAGGAGGTGGTGGAATTAGGGGTTAGATGGGGTGGGGTGGGGTTGGTGCCTTTGAGGAGTAGGTTGAGAGGTGTTTTCGTACGGCACGAGTTTTTAATGAGAGGTGGAGAAAGGGGGCGGAGAGTAGAATTAGTAATGAAGGAGGTCCGGAGGTGGTGGGGAGGAGGGATGTTTTGTATTGTGAGGCAATATTGAGGGCTTTGTTGGTGATGCAAGAGCCGGAGAAGTGTAAGGTTAAGAGGTTGGATAGGATGGGTGGAAGTGGGAGAGTGATGCAGGGTAATGGAACTTATCCTTTATATGATTGGAATGAGATTTGAAAGTGGTTGGGTAAATTAAAGGTACATCTAAAGGTGAAGGAAATAGGGTTCCGTTTTTTACAGTGAATATTAGCATCTAGGGAGCAGTTATATGTTATGGGGTTAATTGGGGATGGGAGGTGTATCAGGTGTGGGGAGGCGAATACGGCTTTCCATGCAATTTATTTTTGTGAGAGTATGAGGGTCGTGAGGGATTGGTTTGGGGTGATTTTGAGGTTGGTGGGGGGTGGGGGGTGTCAGTGTTACGGGCTTTGAGTTTAGATTTGGGGCATTTGTCGAAAGGCATACGGAGAGGGGTTTCATTTTTGGTGATGGATTTTATCCATATATCTTGGGGATGAGGGAGGTGGAGGGGAATGTACGAATTAGGGCTTTAGGAGCGGGGTTTTATAGGACCAAATGCAGGAATAGGGAGGTGTATGGTGATGCTTGGGAGACAGCTTTTGTGAAAGAATACAGGGACTTAACGATTAGGGATATGTTGAGGTGGGTGTGGTGATTGAGTTTGGGGGTGGGCTGGGTTAGGGAGGGAATGGGGAGGGGTGGGTGGGTTAATGGGGTGTGTGTGGCATGGGAGATGGGTGGGCGAGAGGGGTGGGGTAGGTGGAATATGTGTGGTATGAATGTATGGGTGTAAGTTACGGAGGTAGGTAGGGGTTCCCTTGTGTTTCGGAGGATTAATCCATATAGGTTATGTATAACAAACTATGGCTTTTGTTTACGCATCGGGTGGTGAGACTCGGTGGTTATATGTGTGTAATATGTAGGTGGCGATGTATACGGGTGTTTCTTTTGATGACTTGTCCAAGGTGTGGTTTAATTTTTCAGTACAGGTTGTCGTGAGAAGATTTATGTATTTATAGTTTAGAGGTGTAAGTAATATATGCTATTATTACATTGGCAAGGTATTGTACTGGTTTGTGTTGCGGCCACGTCCGGAATGGTTTATTTGTATAGCCTGTGATGTAACATGTATTTTGGTGTGACCTTGAGAAGTCAGAAGTGACGAGGTGTATCTGTTTATTTTGTATTATTCTGATACATCTTTTGGTTAAGTCATTATGGTAGTGTAGTATACTTTGGTGTGTTGGGTTATGGGTAGGATGCTTTATATAATGTTGTAAGGTATATCTTTGACTTTTAAAGCAAACAATACACATGTGTAATTTATAGTGTTATTTGAGGTATTTTGGGAATTAGGGTGGGTTCGGGAGGGGGTTAGGATGTACATATGTTGTAAATCTATATATGTGTTTTGTTTTTTGGGTTATGTATGTAAGGTGTGTTGGGGCTTGTGTAGTACCAACACCAAGGTATTTTTCTTGTGTTGGTATAGGATAATATACCTTTTTAAGAGCTATTCGTCGCTTTAGGCGGTGGGTTGAGATGTGTACCTTGGTGTTGGTACAGAGGAATCTACACTTGGTTTATGTTTGGGTGACCAATAGGTGTTATTGGCGCCTTAATGTAATGAGTTTGGGTTATTATTATGTGGTTATGTATGTCAAAGTTTTTGTAAGGCATACTTGTTTATTAGGTGGTGGAACACCATTGTATTTGTTTATAAGTGTTACCAATAAAATATATAAAAAAAAAAAGTTCATTGAATATCCTTTATATGTAAGAGCCGAGGCTGCAAGTTGTGTGGTATTGGATCGAATTTTATTGACAAAATGGTCAGCATGTACTGTTAAAGTAATGTATGGTCAGTTAGTTTCTTAGGCATGTTGATGCCTTTGTGCTTATAGGATTGGAGTTATTACGAGGTATATTGTGTGCTGTACCAGTGTATTCAATCAGCATGTAAGATATAAGTACGTATAAGGGTAATAATCTTATATTGTAAACTATGGTGTAATATGATAGAGTCATTTGAATGTAACAGGTTTTTGTATATTCTATGATATTGGTCTTTTGTGTCACCAAGGTTCAGTGCTTACGATAAACGTAGACTTACATGAGTTTATTTGCCTTTCTTTTATTCTCGTTAGGAGAACTGCGTTGAGTAATGCGTAGAGCACTGCAAAGTGTAGCAGTATATCGTTATACAGTGTATTTGTAATATATAAATAATGTATTGTTTCTGTGTGTGCATATGTAGATAGTTGCATAGGCAAGGTACACCAATAGGAGGAGAGAGTAATGGGGAATGCAGCACATTGGGTGCTTATGTTACTTTATATCATACGCAAGTGTATTTTCTCCATTAAGGATTGTGATGGTATGAAGGGAATGTGAAACTATATATATTGGGGGGGGGAGGGAGGGGGGTTGTTGTTCGGAAGATATGTAATATGTAAGTATATTTTCTCACTGTTATCAGAGATCATTGCTGAGTTTTCCCTTATGTTTCTCTGAAGTGGAAAGTTCATTGTTTGTGAATATTGTGTGTTACTTATAGTAACAAGTTATTTGTTTTGTGAATCATGTTTTGTGCATATTGTGTATTGTCATGCTGGCAGTAGGTGTCCTTGCTTTGACATGTGTATGAACCTTCTATGAAGGTATTAAGTTCTGTAGATATTGTACATATAAGTTTTTTAAATAAAATATAAAAAAAAAAATTATCAAATCGGATTTATAAAAAAAGTAAAAATAAAATATTTTTTTCTTACAGGTTTGTAGAGAATTTCAAATAGAATGTAAATGAGAAAATAAAACTGGAAAAAAGTCATATATGTGTTTTTATAATGTTTTTTAAATATAACAAGGGAAGACTTTCTTATTTTCAGAACATTCGCAACAACATTTTAGTTTGTTTTCTCAAAATTTTCGTGTATTACTCGACAACGCCTATTTAAATCAGCTTCAAATTTACGCTGGTGTAATGTATCTTAGGCAAGATTCATGGGACTACTTACATGCGAGGTCCTGTGCACAATGTTACATAGGTAATTCAAAAATTATGTTACCGTGTGATAGGTGGAGACTCCTTCACTTAGAAGGCTTGTCAATCACCATGCCCAGCCCTTCTAGGGCAGGGTAGGTGCCAAGGCTGGAGCTTGCTACCATCTGCAGCTCGTAAGCCTGCCCTTCCCGTTAGGGAAGGTGGCAGACCACAGAGGCCTAGCATCTATCTACCTCCATGCCTCGTGCTGGTGGGGAATGTGGCTAGGCCTGGGGCCAGTTGGTCCCACCGATGAGGGGTATCCCCTCCCATGGGAGACATAGGTCTCTGATACTCCCACGCCAGGGAGCCGGAGCCGGGTCGCCATCTGGTAAAGACCCGGGCCGGGAGAATTCCCGGTGAATCAACACCTCCACCTCCTTAGAAGGCTGCTATATATATTAAATGGAATATTTAGATGCTATTTTTAGCACTTTTAATCTCGAAATGATATGTTATTTTACATTACTGCATTATTTTGGCTTGATGCTGGCGAGGGGTTCTTGATCCAAGGAACTGGCTTTCTTTTCTCCTCTTGCTTGGAAAGAATTTAAATGCTTTCCGTTCCACAGGCGCTATATGAGCCCCTAAACGGCTAGGTTGGTAACTCTCTGGCATCACACTGAGTGTCCGTGGTTCAACTCCCGGCATGGATGGAAACGTTGGACATGTTTCCTTACACCTGCTGTCCATGTTCACCAAGCAGTAAGTAGGTACCTGAGTGTTAGTCGACTGGTGTGGGTCGCATCCTGGGGGACAAGATTGAAGGACCCCAAGTACTCTATGAGGAACTGGCTTTCTTGGGTTATCTTGGGTGGATAACCCTCCGGTTAGCGTTTTCCTCTGATTAAAATATAATTGTTTGATGCATTCATATGCAATGGCTGGAACGTTTCAAGGGGTCAGAAGCCAGACCCAGGCATGGAATGAAGGAATGTGTACATTGCAGTCAGAACACACCTGTGGATTCCATCTCACATTGGTCTTCTGATGCATGATAGACATAATGAAACGGCAAAGTCATATGCCTTCAAAGGGGAAGTAGATTCCAATTTTGGGCTGACAACAATTTGAGAACATTAATATGAATATGACTTCAAATGAAATTCATTGACTTCAGACTGGGGGAGACTGACACCAGTCAGTCCACTTATCATGATTCTATCATGCAGGAGGAGCCATCATGATTCTATCATGCAGGAGGAGCCATCATGATTCTATCATGCAGGAGGAGCCATCATGATTCTATCATGCAGGAGGAGCCATCATGATTCTATCATGCAGGAGGAGCCATTATGATTCTATCATGCAGGAGGAGCCATCATGATTCTATCATGCAGGAGGAGCCATCATGATTCTATCATGCAGGAGGAACCATCATGATTCTATCATGCAGGAAGAACCATCATGATTCTATCATGGAGGAGGAGCCATCATGATTCTATCATGCAGGAGGAGCCATCATGATTCTATCATGCAGGAGGAGCCATCATGATTCTATCATGCAGGAGGAGCCATCATGATTCTATCATGCAGGAGGAGCCATCATGATTCTATCATGCAGGAGGAGTCATCATGATTCTATCATGCAGGAGGAGCCATCATGATTCTATCATGCAGGAGGAGCCATCATGATTCTATCATGCAGGAGGAGCCATCATGATTCTATCATGCAGGAGGAGCCATCATGATTCTATCATGCAGGAGGAGCCATCATGATTCTATCATGCAGGAGGAGCCATCATGATTCTATCATGCAGGAGGAGCCATCATGATTCTATCATGCAGGAGGAGCCATCATGATTCTATCATGCAGGAGGAGCCATCATGATTCTATCATGCAGGAGGAGCCATCATGATTCTATCATGCAGGAGGAGTCATCATGATTCTATCATGCAGGAGGAACTATCATGATTCTATCATGCAGGAGGAACCATCATGATTCTATAATGCAGTAGGAGCAATCATGATTCTATCATGCAGGAGGAGCCATCATGATTCTATCATGCATGAGGAGCCATCATGATTCTATCATGCAGGAGGAGCCATCATGATTCTATCATGCAGGAGGAGCCATCATGATTCTATCATGCAGGAGGAGCCATCATGATTCTATCATGCAGGAGGAGCCATCATGATTCTATCATGCAGGAGGAGCCATCATGATTCTATCATGCAGGAGGAGTCATCATGATTCTATCATGCAGGAGGAGCCATCATGATTCTATCATGCAGGAGGAACTATCATGATTCTATCATGCAGGAGGAACCATCATGATTCTATCATGCAGGAGGAGCCATCATGATTCTATCATGCAGGAGGAGCCATCATGATTCTATCATGCATGAGGACCATCATGATTCTATCATGCAGGAGGACCATCATGATTCTATCATGCATGAGGAGCCATCATGATTCTATCATGCAGGAGGAGCCATCATGATTCTATCATGCAGGAGGAGCCATCATGATTCTATCATGCAGGAGGAGCCATCATGATTCTATCATGCAGGAGGAGTCATCATGATTCTATCATGCAGGAGGAACCATCATGATTCTATCATGCAGGAGGAGCCATCATGATTCTATCATGCAGGAGGAGCCATCATGATTCTATCATGCAGTAGGAGCCATCATGATTTTATCATGCAGGAGGAGCCATCATGATTTTATCATGCAGGAGGAGCCACATGACTATGATGCATCTTTATAAAATCAACAGTCTCTTGGTCGTCACTAAAATGCAGTTAGTAGCCACTTTCCCCGAGTAGTGTTATCAACCCCAGTTCTCTTATCAATTTATTCTGTTTGTCAATCTGGCAGCAGTAAATTGTCAAAGCTGCTGAAACACTACTTATAACTTATATATATATATATATATATATATATATATATATATATATATATATATATATATATATATATATATATATATATATATATATATATATATATATATATTTCATTTATACTTATAATAATCTTTAACCAGACTCTATTAGTATAGAGCTATTCTTTATTTTTAACTACTTTATATACATTATACACTGTACTGTGCTTATTTTTTAACTTATTATGTATTGCCTTTATTTTAACCATTCATAAATTTGCTTATCAAGTTATATTACAATTCAATTCATTTTACTCTTTATTAATATCTGTATTGCCAAATATTCTCATCTGCAACACCATTATAAATTTTTATCATCTATTTTTTACAATTTTATATTATTTTACCTTTTTTAACATCTATTATAGCTAAATATTTCCAGATATAGTTTATAAACATCACAATTTCATTCCACTTTTCTTCATAGCTGTATTGCCAAATATTATTCTCTACAGTACCATTTATAAATTTATTATTACCTGTTTTCACAACTTTATTCCATTTTACCTCTTTAATATCTACCATTGCCAAATACTATTAATATTACCACTTACTTATTTTATTTCAATTTACTTGTAATATCTGTTATTACAAAATATTCCCACTAACAGTTTACAAATATTTGTTGTGTACAATCTTATTCTCATAGCACTGCACAAAACACATTTAGTCTTTAATTTAGAACTGTGCATATACGTGTACTATTCTATCATCTTTTGTAAACAAATTATATTAGATCTAGTGCATTTACAAGTCATTGTCTGGTGATACATTACTTTTAATTTGATCTTAATAGCTTATACCTAGTTAATACTCTAGTTCATTTTAGCTTAAGACATAGTCAACACTAAGTTCATTATGTTAATTAGTTTTTACACTCTATCTGATCAACATGCATTATTTATACACTTGTCCAAAAATCCCCCTATTACAGTCATCAGTACTGGAACTCAACACACTGTACATAACAAAAAGAATTACTATTTAATCTAAATGATGAATGATCACGTCGACCCATATCTAAATCTTTATAATCTAATTCCCAATCTAAATTCAAGGGAAAGTAACTGCCTCTACTACACAGCATCACAAGCCAGTGCTGTCCTAAATACGGCTAAAAATATTACAGTTCTTAATTACAATATCAGGTCCCTTAGCAAACACTATGATGACCTCCTGGCACTCCTTGATTCCTTAAACATAACCTTCTCCTGTATAATTCTCACAGAAACCTGGCTTAAACAGGACACAATAGATATCTACTCACTGCCAAGATACACAGCAATCCACAACTGCAGACCATACCAAGTTGGGGGTGGTATTGCAATCTATTACTCTAATGAACTATATTGTAACAACACCACTTGCTATAGTGATGAATACGGAGAATATATTTTTGCAAATTTTAAGGTAAAAAACTCAAGACTTTTATAACAATCGGTGCCATTTACCGGATGCCACATACAAACATCCCAAATTTTTAGCGATAAATTAAAGACATTAATAACAAACAACCAAATGAACAAGCACCACCTTCTCCTAGCTGGAGACTTCAACATTAACTTTGGCCTAACAGACGACCAGCCTGTAACTGATTTCATCAACAATATGAACAATGCACTTCTCATACCAACTATTACTAAACCAACCAGGCTGACTGAGACAAGTGCAACTATAATTGACCATATATGGACCAATATACTAGCACCCCATAAATCAGGGATAATCACAGACAGCACTACAGACCAATACCCCACCTTCCTCTTAACAAACATTAGTAAACCACTGCTGGAATACAACAAAGTTTCTTTTAGACTCAATTTCGAGGCCTCAATAAGTAACTTTACAGCAGAGCTAGAGACGGTTGACTGGCCTACAGAATTCTCCAGTGTCAATGGTATCGATGACTGGATAGACATATTTTTTAAAAAATATTTAGACTATATAACAAACATTGTCCCATAAAAACGAAACAGATTACGAATAAACGGCTAGGTTTCCCATGGCTAACGAACAGCATACTAAGATCTATTGATAAGAAACATCAATATGAAAAAAACAATATAGACAGGGCCATATACACAAAGATATTATTAAACATTATGCATCGATTCTTGCCAAACTAATAAGAAAGGCCAAGCAACTGTACTATACAAGCAGATTCAGCGAAACAAGAGGAGATATAAAGAAGACCTGGAAAACACTCTCTCAGATTCTGTGCACCCACAAACTGAAAAAAAGCTAGGGATATTGTCCTAACTAAACCGAATGAAACACAACTACAGCCTATTGATACAGTTAACAAGATAAATGATTTCTTCTCAACCATAGGATCAAATCTAGCCAGTAAAATCCCAGGTACCAACGCCCGAGCAAGTGATTATATAAATGGGAATTTCCCATCCTCCTTCTATCTTGCACCAACCGAGCCCACGGAAGTCACCTCGATTATTAAGTCACTTAAAAATAAATCAGGGAATCTGTCTCAAGTCCCACCATTATTGTACAAGCGAGCGGCCCATGTCCTCTCCCCTGCTATTTCAATACTTTTTAATAATTCACTAGCAACAAGCACTTTCCCGACATTACTCAAGATAGCAAGGGTTACACCAATATATAAAGGTGGTGACCCGACAGATGTAAACAACTATAGGGCAATATCAAACTTACCGCTGCTATCCAAAATCTTCGAGAAATTCGTGCACAAGAGATTATATTCATTTGTAACAGCGCAAAGCATACTCAACCCCTGCCAGTTTGGATTCAGAAAACACAAAAGCACAATCGAAATGTAATGTAAACCAAACATTGTGAAACTGCTCATCTTGACCAGGTAGTCTGCTTATGGTATCAGCAATGACATTTTTTTTGGCCATTAATAAAGACCAGTGCTTCAACCTTACAATATGCATTGAGCGGAATGTTTACCCTTGCCAGACAGGCCTAGCAATGACTTATGATCCATTCTGGCAACAAACTTTTTCCCTAACAAGAAATATCAGAGCTTCTTAACAGCAAACACTAAGGTTAATCCTTCTTTGTTGAGTGTGAATGATTCTCGTAGGCTGGAGAAAGTTTTTGCTAGCAAAATACACAACTTTCTCTTTACCATTAACTTAGTACACTCCAAACATCTACCGGGGAAGCAGTGGATACTTCCACATAAAATTTGTCAGTCGAGTTGAACATAATAATTCATTCTCTTCTACTGAAGGCCATGTAAATTTAACAACTTTTTCAGCAAATCCTACAACAGTGATAATATTGAGACATGCCTGACAAATTTACAGTAATATGTAACATTCTTATACAGTACTTGCCTTTCCTTACTGACTTAGAAGATGGTGCGTTCAAAATTGCCTCAGCGTTATTTAGGGAACGCTTAATACCTTCTTCAAAAATATTTATGCAAGATATTCATTTGTAAGTTACACAACACCTGTCTAAGCCTGCTATCATACTCAGCTTTATCTAAACCGCAGATAATAATGTAAGGAGATATTTTTCCTGGACAGGAAAAATATCTCCTTAATCTCAGCAAGTACTGGGAAATAAATCTTTGAAAAATTCCGGGAGACGAGGGCATGCCAAGTGGTAACCTCTCAAGCTTAAAAAGCCCCTATGGGTACTAATCACCAAAATCTTTTTTCTCATCTGCAAATATGTATTCTCAGATAATTTTTAAAAGAACCTTGCCTTTACCCACCACAGAATAACTTCTATTCTGGGTAATGTATATCTATCACAATGAATGTAGTGTACTTATTTATGTATAAAATATCCACAAATTTTCATAGTTTTAGAGACAGCCTTCAGAAATGGCTCAATGGGAGCTGCCCAATCACTCTGTCAGATAGGTTCAATAACTCCCTCAGCTAACTTAAAAAGTATACCTCAGTCACTAATTTGGAAATAATAATAATAGATTTACTGGGATCATCAGAATTTTTTTTCAAAAATTTCGTTAGCATTATCAATTTATTAATTTTTGAAGACTCATCTAACGCAGATAGGTAAATGCCTACTTTATTTATAAGGCCATTTGGAAATAAGTTGTTATTGTTAGAATCCACTACTTAAAATAATTTGCAACTCTTCTTTCGTTATGGTAACGTGTGCCACCACAACCTTGCCTAACACTTGGAATTTTCATATTATCGTATACGCTTAAATTCTTAGTACATAGTTCAATGAGCACATATAGTGACATTGCCCACTCTTTTGACAATGTTGATACAGACGCCTCACTATCACTCTCAAAAGGGACCAGTTTCTTGTTAGCTACAAAATAATATTGTTCAGAATTCATCTTTTAACATAAATAAACTATCTTGTGACTCGTTATTCTCAACCACCTTAACATACTTGTACTAATTAATTGTGTACATTTTTGCTAGCACTAGGAAATGTTTTTGATACTTCTCTACGCAACTTTTTTTTCAAATGTAAACTCATTAATGCTGCATTTTGTGATATTATGTAAGAGCCCAGAATGTCTACAATTGTTTTCTGGTATTTACTGCTTTAATTTCCTGATCATAATGTTTTACACAAGCAAAATCCTTTAAAAAATCTTTATGGACTTCATATCTTGTAGGCAAAGATTCTATGCCACCAGGTTAGAGAAATATATTTCCCATTCCATAGTGATAAATGACTAGTCTCTAAACCAGTCATTTATCACCGTCATTATTATCTTGTGAAAGTCTTTAATTCCTGTCTTTTCCTCCTTTGTTGTGCAGTCAAAAGACTGCAGATACGATGGGTTTGCAATGTAATGATTCTATAGTTACTCTACAAATTCGTCATAATTCTCGGTATGCAGTAAATCTGGCGCACATAAATTCTTTAATACACTGTACGTTTTTGAGCCCAGTAAAGTTAGCAAGAAGTTTTACTTCTTTGTTTTGCCTCTTTTCATGGTCTGTAATCCAAAAATGGCTGCCAACAAACTCACCCACAACTCCAAGGATATTTTTTGATGGGTAAAACTGTTCGTTCCTCACCAGCGGGAACGCCATCATGCTGGCTTGGGACTCCCGTCGTAGCTGAAATAAAAACCTCTGCCACAGACTTCCTGGCTGAGACCTTTCCTTGACCTTCAACCAGATATACCTCGGTCTAGCATCCCGTGATCGTCGCCACTGTTATGTATGAAGGAGACTCAAAGGCCGAGGTAACTCACAATGATTTATTCAGTCGAAGCCTCGTAAAAATCATAACTGATGCCACGAACCAAAATATAAAAGATATGATACAAACAAAGGATGACGCATAGTATTGAAGTTGTTCTTCAGTCCTATCTTATATGATTACATTAACTGCTCTCACTTCTCAATGCTCAACAGATTCCATTTCCTAATTGTCAGGGTTGACACACCAAGCTGCAGATGATCTATAATGGCTAGTGGATTGGTAAGTGGGTGACTCTAGAGGTTGTCTAGTATTTTTTGGTAGTCAGCAACACTAGTTTGCCTTACAGGACCTTGTATGTTCCTCTGTCCATCTCTTAAGTTAATTATATGCAGTTGTTCTTGAAAGTCGAATTACCTGGTCTTTTACTGTCATCGTTCTTCCTATGTAGCAGTAAAGCAGTTTTGGTTCAGACTTGGCCTTGGTTGCTATTTTATTCTCATGTTGTCACTCAGCGTCTCTCCTCCCCTTGTATGCTAATTTCTGGTTAGCCTGCATCTCTGTTCTCGTCTGTCCTTCGATTTCTATAGTTTTTCCACGCTCTTATGATTTTTTCTCTCTGCATCTTTGGTTAAAGAAAAGGCTCTCTTTGTCTTTGTTATTTCCCCTTTTTCTTCTGGTTATAAAGTTCAATCCTGTCTTCCATCACTTCGCTGCTAAGTACTCCATCACCTCATCCTCTGACTTGCCATCCAAATTCCTTTCCCACTACAATGCATTCAGAAACTTTCTCATCCCTTCGAAGTTTCTTCTTCTAAAGTCTGGCTTCTCGCGCCCACCACATACTGTTCTCCCTCTATATTTAGTTCCATAAGGTACCTGAAGTTTCACCTGTCAGAAGATCTTGTGGTAAATACAAGATTCAGTCTTGTATTTATCTTGTACATAAAATTGCTAAGATTTTAAACACTCTGACCCTTTCCGAGGACCCACTGTTTGGAGTGAGACAGGCGTCTCGGAGGTCGGGGCAAAGTGTCATGTGTCAGTCACTGCAATTCATCAACGCATTTTTCGTAAACAAAATAACAGCATCATGGATTTCCTGCTCAGTGTTGAATAATGTACGTTTTTGTCCTGATAGCTTGCATGTGCGTGTGTAAATGATGGCTGAATGGTCGAGTGTGTATTTTATTAGTCTATTTATCACTTACATTTATTGTATTTAATTTGCAATTTACATTTTAAAGTAAATTAAAAAACGTTTTTTGATATTATATTAGTAAAACTTTCAAAAAGTCTTTGTGAGTTATGGGTATAAATACACCAGTTTAGAGCAGTTCACCCTTACATACATATACAGTATATATATATATATATATATATATATATATATATATATATATATATATATATATATATATATATCATGATATATATATATATATATATATATAAGTATATATATATACATGTATATATATATATATATATATATATATATATATATATATATATATATATATATATATATATATATATATATATATAGGTTGGTAGAGGTAGTAGGTTGGTAGACAGCAACCACCCAGGGAGGTACTACCGTCCTGCCAAGTGACTGTGAAACAGAAACCTGTAACTGTTTTACATGATGGTAGGATTGCTGGTGTCATTTTCTGTCTCATAAACACGCTGGATACCAGGTATATCTTGCTACTTCTACTTACACTTAGGTCACACTACACAGCATGCACATGCATATATATACATACATACACATATCTAGGTTTTTCTTCTTTTTTTAATAGCTCTTATTCTTCTTTATTTCCTCTATTCTCCATGGGGAAGTGGAAAAGAATCTTTCCTCCGTAAGCCATGCGTGTCGTATGAGGCGACTAAGATGCCGGGAGCAATGGGCTAGTAACCCCTTCTCCTGTATACATTTACTAAAAAAGAGAAGAAGAACTTTTTAATAAAACTGGGTTGTTTGAATGTGCGTGGATGTAGTGCGGATGATAAGAAAGAGATGATTGCTGATGTTATGAATGAAAAGAAGTTGGATGTCCTGGCCCTAAGTGAAACAAAGCTGAAGGGGGTAGGTGAGTTTCAGTGGGGAGAAATAAATGGGATTAAGTCATGAGTATCTGAGAGAGTTAGAGCTAAGGAAGAGGTAGCAATAATGTTGAAGGATCAGTTATGGAAGGAGAAGAGGGAATATAAATGTATAAATTCAAGGATTATGTGGATCAAAATAAGGGTCGGATGCAAATGAAAAAAAGTGGGTCAGAATAAGCGTGTATGTACCTGGAGAAGAGAGGAGTGTAGAGGAGAGAGAGAGATTTTGGGAGATGTTAAGCGAATGTATAGGAACTTTTGAACCAAGTGAGAGAGTAATTGTGGTAGGGGACCTAAATGCTAAAGTAGGAGAAACATTTAAAGAGGGTGTGGTAGGTAAGTTTGGGGTGCCAGGTGTAAATGATAATGGGAGCCCTTTCATTGAACTTTGTATAGAAATGGGTTTAGTTATAGACAATACATATTTTAAGAAAAAGAGGATAAATAAGTATACAAGATATGATGTAAGGCGTAATATCAGGATGTACATGTTTATAGAGGGGCCACAGATATATCAGATCACTTTTTAGTTGTAGCTACAGTGGGAGTAAAAGGTAGATGGGATACAAGGAAAATAGAAGCAACAAGTAAGAGAAAGGTGAAGGCTTATAAACTAAAAGAGGAGGCAGTTAAGGTAAGATATAAACAACTATTGAAGGATAGATGGGCTAGTGAGAGTGTAGGCAACGGGGTTGAAGATGTATGGGGTAGGTTTAAAAATGCAGTGTTAGAGTGTTCAGCAGAAGTTTGTCGTTATAGAAAAGTGGGTGCGGGAGGGAAGAAGAGCGAAGGGAGAAAAAATTAGCATATGAGAGGTTTTTACAAAGTAGAAGTGATGCAAGGAGGGAAGAGTATATGGAGATAAAAAGAGAGGTTAAGAGAGTGGTGAAACAATGTAAAAAGAGAGCAAATGAGAGAGTGGGTGAGATGTTATCAACGAATTTTGTTGAAAATAAGAAAAAGTTTTGGAGTGAGATTAATAAGTTGAGGAAGCCTAGGGAACGAATGGATTTGACAGTT
>WNWK01017463.1:12500-15000 GCA_009830355.1 Cherax destructor | reverse complement strand
TTTAAATTTGAAAAATATAATAATTACGTATTAAAATGTGATGCTATTTGGACCCTTCGAGAACTTTCGAGTGAGGGGGGATGTGGAACAGGCAGGGGAGTGACGCTGCATGGAAGATGCCACTTGTAATTTGTGAACACTAGTTGTCGCAGAAAATTCAGCTAATAATCCGGCATCTTCGTGGCCAAATTGTTTTTTTTCGACCTGAATTTGTAATAGGAACCCGTATTAATGTCCCCTGCTGAAGAATTGGGACAGGAAATTTGCGGCACCTCACGAATTACCAGTAGATGGCGGAAGATGAGGAATACGCCATCACTCATACAGGGAATTGAGCCATTAGTCCTTTCATGTAGATCTCTAGCTGGCCAGTGTAGGATCTAGGTGTTAGGCACTTGTGGTGTGATTCATCTACAGAAATTATACGGTAAGTGGTAATACGAATTTCTTTTGTGTATCCAGCAAGCCTAATCATATACAGTCCACAACTTTAATTTACCAGAGTAGCTGGTTTTTAATATTGTAAATATTAATTTAATGTAAGGCTAGCTTTTCGTAAGAGTGGGAGGAAGTGGGCATCGAGGGAGTTACAGTCCTGAGACCTACTGTGACTTAAGTCCCACTTATCTCACCCAAATTGCTTGCAGGTAATAATTCAGGTAATATCCTGTAAACCTCCTGCAGGTAATTTGCTCACATAATAATAATTTCATAAAGCCTTATTTATCTTAAGTAATTCTTAAGTTTGCCCGAAATGTTCTGCATATAGAGAGGTTTTTAGCACGCTCACCCAGTTGTTACACTCCTTCGTACAAACTTGTATCATGCTAAAATAAAATTATTTTTATTATTATTAATTGGTCTATCTATTTAATAACCATATACAGTGACCCCTCAAGGAGGGGGGGGGGGGTCAGGGTGAGTGGTTTATGATCCAAGGAATTGGAATCTTTCTCCCCTTCCTTGGAATGAATCTAATTGCTTCTCGTTCCCCAAGAGCTCAATGGCACCTACAGGTTTAGCACTCCCCCTAAATTCGTCAATAATAATAGTCTCCTTTTGACTATGATATTACATAAATTGCTTTCCTCAGGTCCACAATGTTAACTAATTATTGAATAAGAAATTAATGTTAAGAAATGGGCCCCATTTCATATTCATTTTCAGTAAACTTGTCAGATTTAGTTTTAAGTAAAAAAAAATGTAATTTTTTCTCTTCTTCCCAAAATATATATCAGTTTCCTGGTTATTCATTTAGCGTCGCTTTGTTTTGTCTTTTTATCAATATAATAAATACGTGTTCTTTGGAGAATTTGCAGTGTGTGATGTATAGTATTTACAAGAATGTGATACTTGCAGTTCTTTGTGTCCCCAGTCAACACAAGATAGGCGTTTACCAGGTCTAAAACGACAATATGGGACCTTTACTGCATAGTTCATGTTATCGTGCTTCTAGTTAATAATAAATATAACAGATTTGCGATCTTTTAAATAAATTCTTCCGTCATCTCCAGAGTGCTAACAAGGATCTCCTTTGTCAGAACCAAATCAAGCAGTTTGTTTTCCTCTTGTAGGTTCTGACACAAACTGTTTAAAAAAAAAAAAACAGTCCTAGAGGCTGTTTCATTCTCGATTCCCTGCAAAGGAATTTTGGTCAATTTCGTTAAAAGAATTCCATACAATTAATACATGTTCATATCTTGAAATATTGACTATTTCTTTCCATAGAAGTCTCCTTCGGTCGATTTTTAGGTTCGGGTCGATATTGCACGACAAAATAAGATTATATTTTCCTTCAGAAATTTGCAGCCTTATAGGTTCGGCGTCATTTCTTGCAGATTTCACATCATTCATGGATGTAAGAGTTCGGATTTTTTCTGGCATATAGTGTCACTGCATCCTGGCCCTGATGTTTCTATTAGTTAAGAATAATTTAAACCCTTATATGTGTCATCCGGCAGACATATCTCCATGCTTCAAATTAAAATATGTCTCGATTATTGCTATTCTATCTATACTTTCTATACAAGCAATTAATTTTAATTTGTTTATCTTGTTCCTTGTGCTATGACAATTTATATAATTAATACCGGAGAAGCTTTTCTCATGTGCCTTCCCTATGTTATTCTTTGTTTTAATTATGGTGTTTCCATCATCACCAACACACAGTTCTCTTTATTATATTGAGAATGCGTTGTTTTGATCGTTTACACCTGCACAACGCCTTCTCTTCCCAAGTAAACTCATACTTTCAACCTCCGTGAGCTTTAAGCTTTTGTCCGTGTTAATTTCACGTCTTGGTATGTGTATCCGATTTACTATTGAAAAATTACTGAAGTTTCCCTATAACTATTTTTAACCTTCAAACAGGTTACTGACCGTTATATCCACTGAACCGGATTATCATTGACTCTCAGTCCTGAAAGGTGGATTCCGTACCTTGTAAACATGATACCTTTGTCGATAAGGGTATCTCAGTTATCAATAAACTTGATCCTCT
>WNWK01017463.1:0-7500 GCA_009830355.1 Cherax destructor | reverse complement strand
AGTGTGGTGGTGTAGTGTGGTGTGGTGAGGTGGTATGTAGTGTGGTGGTGTGGTGTGGTAGTGTGGTAGTGTGTAGTGTGGTGGTGTGTAGTGTGGTGGTGTAGTGTGGTGGTGTGTAGTGTGGTGGTGTAGTGTGGTGGTGTGTAGTGTGGTGGTGTAATGTGGTGGTGTATTACAACCTCAGGTTCTAAGGTCTGTTATCTTGAGTGTAAAAGGGAGCTTGGAGCAAAGAAACAGTAAAAAATACTTTGAATTGTATTTTCCTTCCCAACAAATATATATATTATATATATATATATATATATATATATATATATATATATATATATATATATATATATATATATATATATATATATATATATATATATATATGAGTTTTTATTTTCCTTCACCAAGTATTTGTCTTTATACAAATTATGTACACTATATACAAATAAAGTAGTATTAGTGCACACCATGGTAGTCAAGGCAAAACAACAGCCAAGAGACAGAGACAGCCGTACGACAACCAGCGCAGGGTGGGAATGACAATGGCAAACATGTGAGTGGAATCCATGTCTCCTTTACCATTGCCAGACCTACATTATGATTGGCTGAACCAAGTTGTTGATTTGGTGATGGGGCCCCGATCACCAAACCCTTAACAAGGTGGTTCGCTGGTTGGTGAGGCAGCCTATGTGGGTGTGTTTAACATGCTCCGAATAAGGGGACGTACTCTTTGCATGCAACATGGTGTAATGTGCTGTAGTGTTGTGGTGTAGTGTGGTGGTGTAGTGTGGTGGTGTAGTGTGGTGTGGCAGTGTGATGGTGTAGTGTGGTGGTGTAGTGTGGTGTGGTGTAGTGTGGTGGTGTAGTGTGGTGGTGTAGTGTGGTGTAGTGTGGTGTGGTAGTGTGGTGGTGTAGTGTGGTGGTGTAGTGTGGTGAAGTGTGGTGTAGTGTGGTGTAGTGTGGTGGTGGTCAGGGTGTGTGACTGGGGATGGTGTGTATGTGTTTGTTCTTAATTACATATACTCACCTATATGTGGTTGCAGGGGTCGAGTCACAGTTCCTGGCCTAGCCTCTTAGGTGGTTGCTACTAGATTCACTCTCTCCTGCTCCAAAAGCTATATCTTACCTCTTCTTAAAACTACATATGGAGCCCGCCTCTACTACTTCACTCTCCAGATTGTTCCACTTCCTGATGACCCTAAGGCTGAAGAAATACTTCCTAACACCCCTAGGACTCATCCGACTTTACATCTTCCAGTTGTGACCCCTTGTTCCTATATTCCCATCTCTGAAACATTCTGGCTCTGTTCACCTTGTCAATTCTTCTCACTATTTTATACGTCGTTATCATATCCTCACTGGTCCTCCTGTCCTCCAGCGTCATCATGTTGAGTTCATTTAACCTGACGTACACGGTGTACAGTGTCGTGAATGATTCTATACTTAGATGTCAAAACGCTATTCTTAGGTTTGTACTCACCTAGTTGTTGTTGTGGTTGCAGGGGTCGAGTCACAGCTCCTGGCCCCACCTCTTCACTGGCCGCTACTCGGTCACTCTACCCGCTCCATGAGCTTTATCATACCTCTCCTTAAAGCTATGTATGGATCCTGCCTCCACTACATCACTTACCAGACTATTCCACTTCCTGACAACTCTGTGACTGAAGAAATATTTCCTAACATCCCTGTGGTTCATCTGAGTCTTCAACTTCCAACTGTGACCCCTCGTCGCTGTATCCCATCTCTGGAACATTCTGTCTCTGTCCACCTTGTCGATTCCTCTCAGTATTTTGTATGTCGTTATCATATCCCCTCTATCCCTCCTGTCTTCCAATGTCGTCAGATCGATTTCCCGTAACCTCTCCTCGTATGACATACCCCTTAGCTCCGGGACTAGTCTTGTTGCAAACCTCTGCACTTTTTCTAGTTTCCTTACATGCTTGGCTAGATGAGTATTCAAAACTGACGCTGCATACTCCAGTATGGGCCTAACGTACACAGTGTACAGGGTCCTGAATGACTCCTTATGAAGATGTCGGAATGCTGTTCTTAGCTTTGCCAGATGGCTGTATGCTGCAGTAGTTATTTGGTTGATGTGCGCCTCAGGAGATGTGCCCGGTGTTATACTCACCCCAAGATCCTTTTCCTTGAGTGAGGTTTGTAGTAGTTTGTAGTCTGTGGCCTTCTTTGCCCTTCCCCGATCTTCATGACTTTGCACTTGGTTGGGTTGAATTCCAGGAGCCAGTTGCTGGACCAGGCTTGCAGCCTGTCCAGATCCCTCTGTAGTTCAGCCTGTCCAGATCCCTCTGTAGTTCAGCCTGGTCCTCTTCCGATTGAATTCTTTTCATCAACTTCACATCATCTGCAAACAGGGACACTTTGGAGTCTATTCCTTCTGTCATGTCGTTCAAAAATACCAGAAACAGCACCGGTCCTAGGGCTGATCCCTGTGGCACCCCGCTCGTTACAAGCGCCCACTCTGATACCTCGCCACGTACCATGACTCGCTGTTGTCTTCCTGACAGGTATTTCCTAATCCATTGTAGTGCCTTCCCTGTTATTCCTGCCTGGTCCTCCAGCTTTTGCACTAATCTCTTGTGTGGAACTGTGTCAAACACCTTCTTACAGTCCAAGAAAATGTAATCTACCCACCCCTCTCTCTCTCTCTTGTCTTACTGCCGTCACCCTGTCATAAAACTCCAGTAGGTTTGTGACACAGGATTTCCCATCCCTAAAACCATGTTGGTTGTCGTTGATAAGCTCATTCCTTTCTAGGTGCTCCACCACTCTTCTCCTGATAATCTTCTCCATGACCTTGCATACTATACATGTCAGTGACACTGGCCTGTAGTTTAGTGCTTCGTGCCTGTCTCCTTTTTTTTAAAATTGGGACTACATTTGCTGTCTTCCATACCTCAGGTAGTCGCCCTGTTTCAATAGATGTGTTGAAGATTGTTGTTAGTGGTACACATAGCTCCTCTGCTCCCTCTCTCAGGACCCATGGAGAAATGTTATCCAGGTATCTAGCTCGCTTAGCAGCCTCTTCACTTCCTCCTCAGTTGTATGTATTGTGTCCAACACCTGATGGTGTACTCCACCTCTCCGCCTTTCTGGAGGCCCTTCTATCTCCTCTGTGAACACTTCTTTGAATTTCATGTTGAGCTCCTCACATACTTCGCGGTCATTTCTTGTGACCTCCCTCCTTCCTTCCTCAGCCTAATTACCTGGTCCTGATGTGGCTGTACAACAGCTTTGGGTCAGATTTGGCTTTCGCTGCTATGTCATTCTCGTATTGTCTTTGGGCCTCCCTTCTTACCTGTCTATATTCATTTCTGGCTCTACGACTGCTGTCCTTATTCTCCTGGGTCCTTTGCCTTGGTTTTGGCTTCCCTGCACCTTTGGTTGAACCACGGGCTCATCCTGGCTTTTTCGCTATTCCTGTTGCCCTTGGGTACAAACCTCTCCTCAGCTTCCTTGTAAATTGTTGTCATATATTCCATCATTTCATTTACTGACTTCCCTGCCAGCTCTCTGTCCCACTGAACTCCATGCAGGAAATTCTTTATGCCTACGTAGTACCCTTTCTTGTAGTTTGGCTTTCTTCACCCAGCCCTTCCTGCCTTCCCCTCCACCTGTAACTCTGCTATGTATTCGAAGCTTAGAACCACATGATCACTGGCCCCAAGGGGTCTTTCACATGTGATGTCCTCAATATCTGCACTACTCAAAGTGAATACTAGGTCCAGTCTTGCTGGTTCGTCCTCTCCTCCCTCTTTCTGGTAGTGTCCCTTATGTGTTGGTACATGAGATTTTCCAGTACCACCTCCATCATCTTAGCCCTCCACGTTTCTTGGCCCCCATGTGGCTCTAAGTTCTCCCAATCGATTTCCTTATGGTTGAAGTCACCCATGATCAGTAACTTCGCCCTGCTCGCATGAGCCCTTCTGGCCACTTCGGCCAGTGTGTCAACCATCGCTCTATTACTCTCATCATACTCTTGCCTTGGCCTCCTGCTGTTCTGTGGTGGGTTATACATCACTACAATTACCACCTTTGGACCTCTGGACTGAAGCATTCCTATTATATAATCTCTTTCTTCTCATCTGTCTCCTCTCTCCAGCTCCTCAAAATTCCATCGGTTTTTGATCAGCAGTGACACTCCTCCACCCCCTCTGTTCCCTCTGTCTTTCCTCAGGATCTGATATCCCATTGGAAAGATGGCATATGTTATCATCCCTGTGAGCTTTGTTTCAGTGAGGGCTATGATGTCCGGTGATGCCTCTTTGACTCTTTCATGCCACTCCTCCCACTTATTCGCTATTCCATTAGCATTGGTGTACCATACATTCAGTTTCCTCTCCAACACTGTTTTGGGGGGTCTGTGGGGGTAGGGGCCCTGACAGTGTGCTGTGGGATTCTACAGCATAGTGTGGTGTGGGGGATGTAAGTGTGGATTGCGGTCTGTGTTGGGATAGCGTGTTTGGTTTTTGGGTTCTGGGGATGGGTCTGTGTGTGCATGCGCATGTTGCTCTGCCCTGCTCTGGTTGATCTCTGCTGATTCTGTCCGTGTCTCTCTTCCTAGCTCCTTTCGCTTCTGCCTCCACTCCCTCAGCTGCTGTCGTTCTGTCTTTGTCCTGTCCCAGTCTAGGAACACCCTCTTGTATGCTGACGATTCCTTCAACCGTGGTTTCGCACTGTTTCTGTCTTGAAAATCAGCTTGACCGGCCTTTGTGTGTGTGTATGTGTGTGTGTGTGTGTGTGCACCTAATTGAACTCATCTATTTGTGGTTGTAGGGGTCGATTCACAGCTCCTGGCCCCGCCTCTTCACTGGTCACTACTAAGTCACTCCCTCCCTGCTCTGTGAGCTTTATCATACCTCTTCTTAAGTTAAAGCTATGTATGGATCCTGGATCCTGTGTATTCACCTAATTGTGGTTGCAGGGGTCGAATCATAGCTCCTGGCCCCGCCTCTTCACTGGTCGCTACTAGGTCCTCTCTCTCCCTCCTCTATGAGCTTTATCAAACCTCGTCTTAAAACTATGCATGGTTCCTGCCTCCACTACGTCACTTTCCAGACTATTCCACTTCCTGACAACTGTATGACTAAAGAAATACTTCCTAAAATCCCTTTGACTCATATGAGTCTTCAACTTCCAATTGTAACCCCTAGTTTCTGTGTCCCATCTCTGGAACATCCTGTCTTTTTTCATCTTGTCAATTCCTTGCAGTATTTTATATGTCGTTATCATGTCTACCCTAACCCTCTGGTCCTCCATTGTGTGTGTGTGTGTGTGTGTTACCATTTTGTTACCATTTTGTCCTAGGCACATGTCGATTAGACACTAGGCCTGTTGTATGTGTGTGTGTGTGTGTGTAAGGAAACACTTCGAAATGTTTCGGCCCCACCGGGAATTGAACCCGGGCCCTCCGTGCGTGAAGCGAGAGATTTAGCCATCATGCCATCGGGGCGTGTGTGTGTGTGTGTGTGTGTGTGTGTGTGTGTGTGTGTGTGTTTGCCAATATGTATTTGTGGTTGCAGGGGTCGGGTCTCAGCTCTTGGCCTCGCTTCTCAACTTGACATTTGCCAGATTAATTCCCCTTTAGCCTCGTGGCCCCTGTCGTAACTACTCTTGAAACTATGACTGGAGCTTGCCTCCACCACATCTTTGTCGGCGTCATTGCACTTCCTGACCACCCTGAAGCTGAAGAAGTACTTCCTGACATCATTAGGGCTCATCTGTGTTTTCTAGCTATGCTCCCGTATACTTGTTTCTCGCCTCTCAGACTTTCTCTGTCTACCTTTTCAATTCCCTGAGTATTTTGTATTTTGTTTTAATGTCTCCCCTTGTTCTTCTTTCCACTAACGTCAGGTTCAGTTCCTTTAGCCTCTCCTGATAGCTCATTCTCCTCAACCTGGGATTAGTCTTGTTGCAATCTCTGCATTTTCTCGAGTTTCTTACCATGCTTTATGAGATGTGAGTTCGACGGTGGGGCTGCGTACTCCAAGATAGGCCTGACACATGTTGAAATGAGGTTCTTGAGTGACTCTTTGTTGAGATTAGTGAATGCCACTCTTAGATTTCCCAGAGGAGCAGTGACTGCAGAGGTTATTCGATTGATGAGTACCTCCGGCAATATGTTTAGCACTATGTTCATCCCTATGTGTTTCTCTTTGAGAGAGGTCTGCAGTCTCTTTCCCCCCGAGTCAGTACTCCATGTCCGATCTTCTTACCTCTTCCTAAATCTTCATAGCCGTGCTTTTTGGGGTTGAATTCAAGTAAACACTTATATGACCAATCTTACAGGTTGTCCAGATCCATTTGAAGCCTTTTCCTCTCCTCATCGGTTTATATTCTCCTCACTAATTTCATATCACCAGCAAGAAGAGGTACATCTAATTTACTTCCATCTGGTATGCCATTCACATGCATAAGAAACAGAACTTGTCCTAATTCCAGTCCTTACAGAACCACGCTTGTCGCTTCTCTTCATTCTGACGTCTCTTCCCGGAAAATTACTCGTTGTTTCCTTCCCTTAAGGTAAGTACTATTTGAACCACTGGAGTACTTTCCCTGTTATTCTCGCCAGCACCTCAAGTTTTGGGACTAATCTCTTGTGAAGTATAATATCGAATACATTCTAGCAGCCAAGAATATGCAATCCACCAACACTTTATCTCGCGTCTTCTGTCATTGTATCACAGAACTCCAGCAGGTTAGTGAAACAAGATTTTCTCCCTCTAAAACCGCACTGATTACTGTTTATGAAACCACTTCCTTCCAAGGGCTCTGCCACTCTCTGATTTTTTTCCCCATTACATCACATGGTATGCATGTCAGTGATACTGACCTGTAGTTCAACGCTTCCTTTTTATTTCCTTTCTTAAACATCGGGACTACATTCGCTGTTTTTCTCTAGCAATTGTTCCATATCCATGGTTCAGACAGTGCCTCCATTCCCTTTATCAGAATCCATAGTGACACCTCTTCATCTCCCATTGCTCTCAATATATCTAGTTCACTCAATGTTTTTTACCTCTTTCCCTGACATTGTGTGTGTGCATGTTTTACATTACCCATCGATGTACTCCTTGCTCTTTAAACCGTTTGTTACACTTCACAGACTTCCTTGTCACTGCTTGTGAGTTCTTTCTTGAGTCGAATTACTTGGTCCTATACGTACTGTCATCTTCCTTCGGATGTGACTGTGAAGCAGTTTTGGTTTAGTCTTGACTTTTGCTGCTGTTATTCTCAAACTGCCGCTCAGCAGGTTTTTCTGCTCACTTCTCTGTTCTAGACTTTGTTACACCTTCTGTTGATTTACCAAGCTTCTGTGATCTTCTTTTTCTTCTGCATCTTTGGTTGAACAAAGGGCTATCTTTGCTTTTGAGATTTTTTATATATTTTTTTCTGGGCATGAATTTTCTGCCTGCCGGCACTTCCCGGTTAGTACTCCATTATCTCATTCTGTCACTTTCCTTCCAGCTCCCTTTCCCACTATAGTGACTT
>WNWK01017462.1:0-42406 GCA_009830355.1 Cherax destructor | reverse complement strand
GGCTCATCTTGTCTTTTTCGCTTCTCCTGTTACCCTTGGGTATAAACCTCTCCTCAGCTTCCTTGCAAATTGTTGTCACATATTCCATCATCACGTCTACTGACTTCCCTGCCATCTCTCTATCCCACTGAACTCCATGCAGGAAGTTCCTCATGCCCACATAGTCACCTTTCCTGTAGTTTGGCTTCATTCGTGCAGCCCTTCCTGCTTTCCCTCCACTTGTAGCTCTACTATCTATTCGAAACTTAGAACCATATGATCACTGGCCCCAAGGGGGCTTTCATGTGTGATGTCCTCAATATCTATCTCTGGTAGTGTCACTTACGTGTTGGTACAAGAGATTTTCCAGTACCACCTCTAGCATCTTAGCCCTCCACGTTTCTTGGCCCACATGTGGCTCAAAGTTCTCCCAATCAATTTCCCTATGGTTGAAGTCACCCATGATCAGTAGCTTCGTCCAGCTCGCACAAGCCCTTGTGGCCACTACTGCCAGTGTGTCAGTCATCGCTCTGTTACTCTCATCATACTCATACCTTGGCCTCCTGCTGTTCTGTGGTGGGTTATACATCACTGCAATTACCACCTTGGGGCCTCCAGACTGTAGCATTCCTACTATGTAATCCCCAGCTTCTCCTCTGTCTCCTCTCTCCAGCTCGTCAAAATCCCATCGGTTTTTGATCAGCAGTGCCACTCCTCCTCCCCGTCTGTTCCCTCAGGATATGGTACCCCATTAGAAAGATGGCATCTGTGTGAGTGTGAGTGTGTGTGTGTGCTTGTGTGTGTGTGTGTGTGTGTGTGTGTGCGTGTGCGTGAGTGTGTTCTCACAACATGCCCAGGCTCTCCCAACTACCTTCTAACACCAACAGATTCTCACAAAAACATGCCTTGTTCCTTGCATGTTTATACCTGATATGTTTTATTGGTTATTGAGAACTCCATATAAGCAGAGCAGCGAGACAGCGAAGGTGGTTTTTAAAACATGAAACACATATTGCTGGTGGCATTTGTGGCTGTGCTTGTAAATGTTTGAGCAACGAAGAAAGGTGACTGCACACTGAGAAAAACAAGCGCGTATTTAACAGGAAAAACAAGTGCATATTTCATAAAACCCATTTTCGTGCCAGGTAACCAAGCAAAGTTATAATTAATAGCTTTTCTCAGTTACACTGTGTGGACTTTTTCAGCATTTTTCTATTTTTTTTTACAGCTGAAAGTAATTGTTTATTAAACCACGCAAGAAAGTTTATTTTATCTATGAATAAGCTTTTATGAATATGCTTCTCAATGGATTTATTGCGCGAGGAAACTCATCATGAAGATAACACCATATTTTAGAGCGTCTCAGTGAGTGTAAATGTAGTGTATATATATTTTTTATTGCTAATTTTTTTTTATTATCAGAGTTCAAAGATACGACTCAAAGCAGTTTTAATTTACTAATGCTGCTTTCTTCTTCATCATCAGCTTTTTCATCATCTTCTTCTTCTTCTTAGTTAGGATTAGGGAAAAGTATTCATTTTCATTAATAAAATAATAACTAGAATACAAAATACGAGTCCAAAAACGTACGAGTAGTCCTTATGTTAATTTAACCACGAAACTAAAGGTATTAATGCAATTAATAAACTGTGGGTAGCCGAGGACCGAACCCGTGTTATTCAAAGGAGAGTAGAATGAAATTAGCCCTGTGCTTACCACGGCCACGTATGTCTTGGCATCATGAAACATGCCTAGCCCCGCAAAGCACATGATGTTTGTAGGATTGTATGGTCCAATGGGATAGTGTCATGAATTTTTGACTTGCTTCCCATAAGGCGGGCTCAGATAGCACTGTTCGATCCTCGGTCAGCTGCAGTTTGTTAATATATATTTCGTGCCTAATAGGTAAAACTGGTCAATTAACAAGAACTCATTTAATATTAAGTCCTTTCTAAAAATTTCTCTTATACGTTTAAAGATATATTTCTTTCATTTATGTTAAAGTAAAAATTAATAATTTTGTGCCAAAAGAACTTTAGAAAACTTACCTAACCTTTACAAAAAGTGCAATTTAATTTAGCCTAATCCAACTAAATATATTTTAGATAAGTTTAAAATAATTTAATTAACAAACACAATGAAATAATACACAAATTTTCGCTTTCCTTACCTATTCGGCACGAGACATTAAGATATAAACAACTATTGGAGGATAGATGGGCTAGTGAGAGTGTAGGCAATGGGGTCGAAAATGTATGGGGTAGATTTAAAAATGTAGTGTTAGAGTGTTCAGCAGAAGTTTGTGGTTACAGGCGAGTGGGTGCGGGAGGGAAGAGGAGCGATTGGTGGAATGATGATGTAAAGAGAGTAGTAAGGGAGAAAAAGTTAGCATATGAGAGGTTTTTACAAAGTAGAAGTGATGCAAGGAGGGAAGAGTATATGGAGAGAAAAAGAGAGGTTAAAAGAGTGGTGAAGCAATGTAAAAAGAGAGCAGATGAGAGAGTGGGTGAGATGTTATCAGCAAATTTTGTTGAAAATAAGAAAAAGTTTTGGAATGAGATTAATAAGTTGAGGAAGCCTAGAGAACAAATGGATTTGACAGTTAAAAATAGGAGAGGAGAGTTATTAAATGGAGAGTTAGAGGTATCGGGAAGATGGAGAGAATATTTTGAGGATTTGTTAAATGTTGATGAAGACAGGGAAGCTGTGATTTCGTGTGTAGGGCAAGGAGGAATAACATCTTGTAGGAGTGTGGAAGAGCCAGTTGTGGGTGTAGGGAAGTTCGTGAGGCAGTGGGTAGAATGAAAGGGGTAAGGCAGCTGGGATTGATGGGATAAAGATAGAAATGTTAAAAGCAGGTGGGGATATAATTTTGGAGTGGTTGGTGCTATTATTTAATAAATGTATGGAAGAGGGTAAGGTACCTAGGATTGGCAGAGAGCGTGTATTGTTCCTTTGTATAAAGGCAAAGGGGACAAAAGAGAGTGCAAAAATTATAGGGGAATAAGTCTGTTGAGTGTACCTGGTAAAGTGTATGGTAGAGTTATTATTGAAAGAATTAAGAGTAAAACAGAAAGCAGGATAGCAGATGAACAAGGGGGCTTTAGGAAAGGTAGGGGTGTGTAGACCAAGTGTTTACAGTGAAACATATAGGTGAACAGTATTTGGATAAGGGTAAAGATGTTTTTGTGGCATTTATGGATTTGGAAAAGGCGTATGATAGGGTAGATAGGGGGCAATGTGGCAGATGTTGCAGGCGTATGGAATAGGAGGAAGGTTACTGAAAGCAGTGAAGAGTTTTTATGAGGATAGTGAGGCTCAGGTTAGAGTGTGTAGGAGGGAAGGGACTATTTCCCAGTAAAAGTGGGCCTTAGACAAGGATGTGTGATGTCACCGTGGTTGTTCAATATATTTATAGATGGGGTTGTAAGAGAAGTGAATGCGAGGGTCTTGGCAAGAGGTGTTGGGCTAAAAGATAAAGAAGCAAATACAAAGTGGAGTTGTCACAGTTGCTTTTTGCTGATGACACTGTGCTTTGGGAGATTCTGAAGAGAAGCTGCAGAGGTTGGTGGATGAATTTGGTAGGTGTGTAAAAGAAGAAAATTGAAAGTGAATATAGGAAAGAGTAAGGTGATGAGGATAACAAAAAGAATAGGTGACGAAAGATTGGATATCAGATTGGAGGGAGAGAGTATGGAGGAGGTGAATGTATTCAGATATTTGGGAGTGGACATGTCGGCGGATGGGTCTATGAAGGATGAGGTGAATCATAGAATTGATGAGGGGAAAAGGGTGAGTGGAGCACTTCGGAGTCTGTGGAGACAAAGAACCTTGTCCATGGAAGTAAAGAGGGAATGTATGAGAGTATAGTTAAACCAACGCTCTTATATGGGTGTGAAGCATGGGTGATGAATGTTGCAACGAGGAGAAGGCTGGAGGCAGTGGAGATGTCATGTCTGAGGTCAATGTGTGGTGTGAATATAATGCAGAGAATTCGGAGTTTGGAAATTAGGAGGAGGTGCGGGATTACCAAAACGATTGTCCAGAGAGCTGAGGAGGGGTTGTTGAGGTGGTTTGGACATGTAGAGAGAATGGAACGAGACAGAGTGACTTCGAGAGTGTATAAATCTGTAGTGGAGGGAAGGCGGGTAGGGGTCGGCCTAGGAAAGGTTGGAGGGAGGGGGTAAAGGAAGTTTTGTGTGCGAGGGGCTTGGATTTCCAGCAAGCATGTGTGAGCGTATTTGATAGGAGTGAATGGAGGCATATGGTTTTTAATACTTGACGTGCTGTTGGAGTGTGAGCAAAGTAACATTTATGAAGGGATTCAGGGAAACCGGCAGGCCGGACTTGAGTTCTGGAGATGGGAAGTACAGTGCCGGCACTCTGAAGGAGGGGTGTAAATGTTGCAGTTTTATAACTGTAGTGTAAAGCACCCTTCTGGCAAGACAGTGATGGAGTGAATGATGATGAAAGTTTTTCTTTTTCGGGCCACCCTGCCTTGGTGGGAATCGGCCGATGTGTTAATAAAAAAAAAAAAAAATATATATATATATGCAGTAAATGAGGTGTGAAAGACACATGTTTAGTACATATTGTTACGTCTTTGTCACTGATTATAATGCGAGAATCTCATCCAGCTTCTAGTTAATTAGCTATCTATCTATCTAATTATATTATAAAATTATAAAATTGGGTTGTCTGAATGTGCGTGGATGTAGTGCGGATGATAAGAAAGAGATGATTGCCGATGTTATGAATGAAAAGAAGTTGGATGTCCTGGCCCTAAGCGAAACAAAGCTGAAGGGGGTAGGCGAGTTTCAGTGGGGATAAATAAATGGGATTAAGTCAGGAGTATCTGAGAGAGTTAGAGCTAAGGAAGGGGTAGCAATAATGTTGAAGGATCAGTTATGGAAGGAAAAGAGGGAATATAAATGTGTAAATTCAAGGATTATGTGGATTAAAATAAGGGTCGGATGCGAAAAGTGGGTCATAATAAGCGTGTATGCACCTGGAGAAGAGAGGAGTGTAGAGGAGAGAGAGAGATTTTGGGAGATGTTAAGCGAATGTATAGGAACTTTTGAACCAAATGAGAGAGTAATTGTGGTAGGGGACCTAAATGCTAAAGTGGGAGAAACATGCAGAGAGGGTGTAGTAGGTAAGTTTGGGGTGCCAGGTGTAAATGATAATGGGAGCCCTTTGATTGAACTTTGTATAGAAAGGGGTTTAGTTATAGGTAATACATATTTTAAGAAAAAGAGGATAAATAAGTATACAAGATATGATGTAGGGCGTAATGACAGTAGTTTGTTGGACTATGTATTGATAGATAAAAGACTGTTGAGTAGACTTCAGGATGTACATGTTTATAGAGGGCTACAGATATATCAGATCACTTTTTAGTTATAGCTACAGTGGGAGTAAAAGGTAGATGGGATACAAGGAAAATAGAATCAGTAAGTAATAGAGAGGTGAAGGTTTATAAACTAAAAGAGGAGGCAGTTAGGGTAAGATATAAACAACTATTGGAGGATAGATGGGCTAGTGAGAGTGTAGGCAATGGGGTCGAAAATGTATGGGGTAGATTTAAAAATGTAGTATTAGAGTGTTCAGCAGAAGTTTGTAGTTACAGGCGAGTGGGTGCGGGAGGGAAGAGGAGCGATTGGTGGAATGATGATGTAAAGAGAGTAGTAAGGAGAAAAAGTTAGCATATGAGAGGTTTTACAAAGTAGAAGTGATGCAAGGAGGGAAGAGTATATGGAGAGAAAAGAGAGGTTAAAAGAGTGGTGAAGCAATGTAAAAAGAGAGCAGATGAGAGAGTGGGTGAGATGTTATCAGCAAATTTTGTTGAAAATAAGAAAAAGTTTTGGAATGAGATAAATAAGTTGAGGAAGCCTAGAGAACAAATGGATTTGACAGTTAAAAATAGGAGAGGAGAGTTATTAAATGAAGAGTTAGAGGTATCGGGAAGATGGAGAGAATATTTTGAGGATTTGTTAAATGTTGATGAAGACGGGGAAGCTGTGATTTCGTGTGTAGGGCAAGGAGGAATAACATCTTGTAGGAGTGTGGAAGAGCCAGTTGTGGGTGTAGGGAAGTTCGTGAGGCAGTGGGTAGAATGAAAGGGGTAAGGCAGCTGGGATTGATGGGATAAAGATAGAAATGTTAAAAGCAGGTGGGGATATAATTTTGGAGTGGTTGGTGCTATTATTTAATAAATGTATGGAAGAGGGTAAGGTACCTAGGGATTGGCAGAGAGCGTGTATTGTTCCTTTGTATAAAGGCAAAGGGGACAAAAGAGAGTGCAAAAATTATAGGGGAATAAGTCTGTTGAGTGTACCTGGTAAAGTGTATGGTAGAGTTATTATTGAAAGAATTAAGAGTAAAACAGAAAGCAGGATAGCAGATGAACAAGGGGGCTTTAGGAAAGGTAGGGGGTGTAGACCAAGTGTTTACAGTGAAACATATAGGTGAACAGTATTTGGATAAGGGTAAAGATGTTTTGTGGCATTTATGGATTTGGAAAAGGCGTATGATAGGGTAGATAGGGGGGCAATGTGGCAGATGTTGCAGGTGTATGGAATAGGAGGAAGGTTACTGAAAGCAGTGAAGAGTTTTTATGAGGATAGTGAGGCTCAGGTTAGAGTGTGTAGGAGGGAAGGGGACTATTTCCAAGTAAAAGTGGGCCTTAGACAAGGATGTGTGATGTCACCGTGGTTGTTCAATATATTTATAGATGGGGTTGTAAGAGAAGTGAATGCGAGGGTCTTGGCAAGAGGTGTTGGGCTAAAAGATAAAGAAGCAAATACAAAGTGGGAGTTGTCACAGTTGCTTTTTGCTGATGACACTGTGCTTTGGGAGATTCTGAAGAGAAGCTGCAGAGGTTGGTGGATGAATTTGGTAGGGTGTGTAAAAGAAGAAAATTGAAAGTGAATATAGGAAAGAGTAAGGTGATGAGGATAACAAAAAGAATAGGTGACGAAAGATTGGATATCAGATTGGAGGGAGAGAGTATGGAGGAGGTGAATGTATTCAGATATTTGGGAGTGGACATGTCGGCGGATGGGTCTATGAAGGATGAGGTGAATCATAGAATTGATGAGGGGAAAAGGGTGAGTGGAGCACTTCGGAGTCTGTGGAGACAAAGAACCTTGTCCATGGAAGTAAAGAGAGGAATGTATGAGAGTATAGTTATACCAACGCTCTTATATGGGTGTGAAGCATGGGTGATGAATGTTGCAACGAGGAGAAGGCTGGAGGCAGTGGAGATGTCATGTCTGAGGTCATTGTGTGGTGTGAATATAATGCAGAGAATTCGGAGTTTGGAAATTAGGAGGAGGTGCGGGATTACCAAAACGATTGTCCAGAGAGCTGAGGAGGGGTTGTTGAGGTGGTTTGGACATGTAGAGAGAATGGAACGAGACAGAGTGACTTCGAGAGTGTATAAATCTGTAGTGGAGGGAAGGCGGGGTAGGGGTCGGCCTAGGAAAGGTTGGAGGGAGGGGGTAAAGGAAGTTTTGTGTGCGAGGGGCTTGGATTTCCAGCAAGCATGTGTGAGCGTATTTGATAGGAGTGAATGGAGGCATATGGTTTTAATACTTGACGTGCTGTTGGAGTGTGAGCAAAGTAACATTTATGAAGGATTCAGGAAACCGGCAGGCCGGACTTGAGTTCTGGAGATGGGAAGTACAGTGCCGGCACTCTGAAGGAGGGGTGTAAATGTTGCAGTTTTATAACTGTAGTGTAAAGCACCCTTCTGGCAAGACAGTGATAGAGTGAATGATGATGAAAGTTTTTCTTTTTCGGGCCACCCTGCCTTGGTGGGAATCGGCCGATGTGTTAATAAAAAAATAATAAATAATATATATATATATATATATATATGTCGTGCCGATTAGGTAAAACTTGCGATTTTGGCTTAAATAGCAACGCTCACCTTGCCATATAAGACAAGTGAAAATTTGTGTATGCAATAATTTCGCCAAAATCATTCTGAACATAACGAAAAAAATATATTTCATTGTGTTTGTTTATTATTAAATTAATGTTAACGTATCTAAAATATATTTAGTTGGGTTAGGCTAAATTAAATTGCGCTTGTTGTAATAAGGTTAGGTAGGTTTTCAAAGTTTCTCTTGGTACAAAATTATAAATTCTTAAATTAACATAAATGAAAAAAATATATCTTTAAACGTATAAGAGAAAATTTTAGAGAGGACTTAATTTTAGATGAGTTCTTGCTAATTGACCAGTTTTACCTAATCGGCACGACATATATTATATATATATATATATATATATATATATATATATATATATATATATATATATATATATATATATGTCCTGCCGATTAGGTAAAACTTGCGATTTTGGCTTAAATAGCAACGCTCACCTTGCCATATAAGACAAGTGAAAATTTGTGTATGCAATAATTTCGCCAAACTCATTCTGAACATAACGAAAAAAATATATTTCATTGTGTTTGTTTATTATTAAATTAATGTTTACGTATCTAAAATATATTTAGTTGGGTTAGGCTAAATTAAATTGCTCTTGTTGTAATAAGGTTAGGTAGGTTTTCAAAGTTTCTCTTGATGCAAAATTATAAATTCTTACATTAACATAAATGAAAAAAATATATCTTTAAACGTATAAGAGAAAATTTTAGAAAGGACCTAATTTTAGATGAATTCTTTCTAATTGACCAGTTTTACCTAATCGGCACGACATATATATATATATATATACATATTTTTTTTTTTCAACAAGTCGGCCGTCTCCCACCGAGGCAGGGTGACCCAAAAATAAAGAAAATCCCCAAAAAGAAAATACTTTCATCATTCAACACTTTCACCTCACTCATACATAATCACTGTCTTTGCAGAGGCGCTCAGATACGACAGTTTAGAATTAGTCCCTCCAAACTGTCGCTATCCTAGACCCCTCCTTTAATGTGCAGGCATTGTACTTCCCATTTCCAGGATTCATGTCCGGCTAAATTAATAACCGGTTTCCCCGAATCCCTTCACTAAATATTACCCTGCTCACACTCCAACAGCTCGTCAGGTACCAAAAACCATTCGACTCCATTCACTCCTATCTAACACGCTCACACACGCTTGCTGGAAGTCCAAGCCCCTCGCCCACAAAACCTCCTTTACCCCCTCCCTCCAATTTTTTCGAGGACGACCCCTACCCCTCCTTCCTTCCCCTACAGATTTATACGCTCTCCAAGCAATTCTACTTTGATCCATTCTCTTTAAATTACCAAACCACCTTAACAACCCCTCTTCAGCCCTCTAATACTTTTAGTAACTCCACACCTCCTCCTAATTCCTACACTCCGACTTCTCTGCATAATATTTACACCACACATTGCCCTTAGACAGGACATCTCCACTGCCTCCAGCCTCCTCCTCGCTGCAGCATTTACAACCATTGCTTCACACCCATATAAGAGTGTTGGTACCACTATACTTTCATACATTCCCTTCTTTGCCTCCATAGATAACGTTTTTTGTCTCCACAGATACTTCAATGCACCACTCACCTTGTTTTCCTTCATCAATTCTATGGGTAACCTCATCCTTCATAAACCCATCTGCTGAAAAATCAACTCCCAAATATCTGAAAACATTCACTTCTTCCATACTCCATCTCTCCAAAGTGATATCCATTTTGTCTTTATCTAAATCGTTTGATACCCTCATCACCTTACTATTATCTTTGTTCACTTTCAACTTTCTACCTTTACACTCCCTCCCAAACTCGTCCACTGACCTTTGCAACTTTTCTTTAGAATCTCCAATAAGCATAGTATCATCAGCAAAAAGTAACTGTGTCAACTCCCATTTTGAACTTGATTTTCCATAATTTAATCCCACTCCTCTCCCCAACACCCTAGCATTTACTTCTTTTACAACCCCATCTATAAATATATTAAACAACCATTGGGACCAGGTAAACTCCAGGTAAACATCACACATCCCTGACTAAGACCTACTTTTACGGGGAAGTAATCTCCCTCTCTCCTACACACTCTAACCTGTGCCTCACTATCCTCATAAAAGCTCTTTACAGCATTCAGTAACGTACTACCTATTCCATTCACTTGCAACATCTGCCACATTGCTCCTCTATCCACTCTATCATATGCTTTTTCTAAATCCATAAATGCAATGAAAACTTCCCTACCTTTATCTAAATACTGATCACATATATGCTTCAATGTAAACACTTGATCTACACATCCCGTACTCACTCTAAAACCTATTTGCTCATCTGCGATCCTACCCTCTGTCTTACCTCTAATTCTTTCAATAATAACCCTATCGTACACTTTACCCTATAATTTTTACAATCTCTTTTGTCACCCTTCCCTTTATATAAAGGAACTATACATGCTCTCTGCCAATCCTTAGGTACCTTCCCCTCTTTCATACATTTATTAAACAAAAATACCAACCACTCCAACACAATATCTCCCCCTGCTTTTAACATTTCTGTCATGATCCCGTCAGTTCCAGCTGCTTTACCCCCTTTCATTCTACGTAATGTCTCACGCACCTCTCCCACACTCATCCTGCTCTTCCTCACTCCTAAAAGATGTTATACCTCCCTGACCAGTGCATGGAATTACCGCCTCCCTTAATTCATCGACATTTAAAAGTTCCTCAAAATATTTCCGCCATCTACCCAATACCTCTAACTCTCCATCTACTAATTCCCCTACTCTGTTTTTTAACTGACATATCCATTCGTTCCCTAGGCTTTCTTAACTTGTTTATCTCAATCCAAAACTTTTTCTTATTTTCTGCCAAATTTCTTGACAGTGCCTCTCCCACTCTTTCATCTGCTCTCCTTTTGCACTCTCTCACCACTCTCTTCACTTTTCTTATACTTTCCATATACTCTGTTCTTCTTACAACACTTCTGTTTTGTAAAAACCTCTCATAAGCTACCTTTTTCTCTTTTATCACACCCTTCACTTCATCATCCCACCAATCCCTCCTCTTTCCTCCTGCAGCCACCATCCTATACCCACAAACGTCTGCCCCACATTCTAATACCCCCTCACTATTCATACTTGCATTTACCCACCTTTCTGCCAAAAGTTGCTTATATCTCACCCTAACTTTCTCCTACCTTAGTTTATACACTTCACCTCTCTCCTACTTGCTGTTTTCATTTTCCTTATGTCCCATCTACCTTTTACTCTAACCGTAGCTACAACCAAATAATGATCCGATATATCCGTTGCCCCTCTATAAACATGTACATCCTGAAGCCTACCCATCAACCTTTTATCCACCAATACATAATCTAACAAACTACTTTCATTACGTGCTATATCATTCCTTGTATAATTATTTATCTTCTTTTTCATAAAATATGTATTACTTATTACCAGACCTCTTTCTACACATAGCTCAATTAAAGGCTCCCCATTTTCATTTACCCCTGGCACCCCAAATTTACCTACTACTCCCTCCACAACATTTTTACCCACTTTAGCATTGAGATCCCAACCACAAGTACTCTCTCACTTGGTTCAAAACTCCCCACGCACTCACTCAACATTTCCCAAAATATCTCTCTCTCCTCTACACTTCTCTCTTCTCCAGGTGCATAAACACTTACTATAACCCACTTTTCACATCCAACCTTTATTTTACACCACATAATCCTTGAATTGATACATTTATATTAACTCTTTTCCTGCCATAACTTATCCTTCAACATTATTGCTACTCCTTCTTTAGCTCTAACTCTGTTTGAAACCCCTGACCTAATCCCATTTGTTTCTCCCCACTGAAACTCTCCTACCCCCTTCAGCTTTATTTCACTTAAGGCCAGGACATCTAGCTTCTTCTTATTCATAACATTCACAATCATCTCTTTCTCATCAATCGCACAACAACCACGCACATTCAAATATCCCACTTTGATGGTTTTCTTCTTTTTATTTTTATTAAGTTATACGGGAAAAGGGGTTACTAGCCCATTGTTCCCGGCATTTTAGTTGACTTTTACAACACGCATTGCTTTCGGAGGAAAGATTCTTATTCCACTTCCCCATGGATATGAAAGGAAAAGTAATAAGAACAAGAACTATTAAGATAAAATCAAAGAAAAAACTAAGATGAGTGTGTAAACAGAAGCGTGTACATGTATGTGTAGTGTGACTTAAGTGTAAGTAGAAGTGGCAAGACGTACCTGAAATCTTGCATGTTTATGATACAGAAAAAAAGACATCAGCAATCCTACCATCATTTAAAACAAATACAGGCTTCCTTTTACACTCACTTGGTAGGACGGTAGTACCTCTCCGAATGGTTGCTGTCTAGCAACCTACTGCCTACTAATATATATATATATATATATATATATATATATATATATATATATATATATATATATATATATATATATATATATATATATATATATATTCATAGTAATGCATCCTCTAAGAATTAGTTTTAAGCAAATAAGAATACTACAACTGGAAGGGAGAAGAATGAAATTAGTCCTGTAGCTTGCCACAGCCACATATGTCCTCATCAGGAGTAACATGTCCATTGGTACTGGACACCTGATATTTGAACATTAATTGGTCAATGGACTAGGACGTCTCGAAAAATTTGGCAGGCTTCTCTCGAGGGGTTCGATTCCTTGCCAGACACAAATTGTGAGAAGTTTATCAGAGAGTAATGAATAATGAAAACACTGTTGGGTATACAAAATAACAACACACTTACAGAAAAACTTTCTTTATGGTGTTTACTAAGTGGAGGTGCGAGACTGATTGGTGGTTTGATGGTCCTCCTGGAGGACTCCTCCTTTTCCTCCTCATATCTAACTCTACTTAAGTAGCTGCTACAGCCTTCTCATGTTCCATGTTTTTTAACGAAATGGGATACATCGGCAGTGTGCTGCTACCATATTTAATATAATAATTATACAATGGGAACAAAAGCTACCTATATATCTCTCTCATATTCCATCACTCAGGATGGAGGACATACAGTATGCTGAAATTCGTTAGTCTGAACTGGGAGACTTAAGCAGACATGTTCTTAGATGGTTGACTCATCCTAGAGGGTTCTGGCTAGCTGTTCTTCCAGGTGACTCAGATGTCATGCAGGGTGATTTAGAGTGGAGTTTAGCCGGAGTAGCTGCCGGAGGACACCGACCCCGCTGCTCGGTCCCAGACTAGACCTGGTTGTTGGCTTGATATTTCAAGCTAATGGTGCCCGCCACATGCAGTCCAAAGTATGCACCATAATCCGCATGATCAGGAGCTGTTTTGGGGAATCTGTCCAGTTCCCTTCTAATGACAGCAAAAAGTTTTTAGGTAATCACCTTTTATTCAAGAAGGGAGGCCTGTAAAGAGTCATGGTTTCTTAATACTAATTATGTTCCCTCTCAGTGACTCGTCGTTCTCTTGCTTTTCATTAACTCGCACATAAGAGAGAGAACCTTATGACGACGTGTCGGTCCGACTTTGACCATTTACAACTCATACTAACACAGGAGAGTGAGGGATCATATATAAGCAAGGGGGGACAGGGACGGGACAAAGAGAGGATGAAAGAGGTATAGTAGTGCTAGTGGTAATGCTGATAGTGGAAGTAGCAGAAATAGTAATGGTAGTAGAAAGTAGGGGAAGTAGTTTTTGTGGCACAAGAAACAGATAGGAGAGTGAAGGGAGGCAACAGGGGCAGTAGTATTAGTGGTAGTAGTAGTCGTAGTAATGGAGTGGTAATCAGAGTAGTAGAAGTGGGATAAGTCTAAGGACAAGACAAAGGAGCACAGCAGGAGAGCTAATGATCCACATGAGGAAGGACCAAAAACAAAGAGAAAGGGGGAAACTGGAGAACAGAAGACACTAAGGCAGAAGAAATGAAGACAAAGATAATATAGGAAAGGAGAAGAGGTAGGGAAATTAGAAGGAAACATCAGGTCAAGTCACGAGTGTTCTAAAGTCTGAAGCATTTGACAATACAATGGTAAAGAAAGGCGTCTACGGAGACGAAGCCAGGACTAAGATTCATATTAGGAAAATTGAGTATGAGGGATGCTTCAACAAGACGGCGACTGCGAAGGTTAGAAGGATAGACAGTTTTATCAGTGGACCAGTCAATAAGGTGAGTGTGATTTCTAACATGACTGAAAAGAGTATTATTGGTGTAGGCAAGTCTAACACTACTTTTGTGCGCCTTAAGTCTGTCAGAAAGAGAACGGCCAATTTCTCCAAAGTTATGAAGAGGACCAGAGGAGCATGAAATAGAGTACACTCCAGAGGCATAATTAACCGTAGGAGAGGTACGAACTAAAATACTACGAAGAGTGTTAGTGTGGCGAAAAGTAAGGAACGGAGAGAGATGTTAGGATTAGAGAGACGAAGTATAGGGAAGTCAGAGAATAAGAGATTTCACAAGAGTTTGGGAGAAATAAAAAAAAGTCAGTTTAGCACCTGAGAAGGCAGAGTTTATGAAAGCGGAGGGAAATCAAGACAAGAGATCGAATTGCGAAGAGGAGAAATTTCTGAATCAAAGAACTGAGGATCTCTAATGCGCAAGGCACGTGGAAAGAGAAAGAAAAGAACACTTTTCTTGACAGAGGGATGTCATCTACATAACAGGTTCAGAGGGAAGAGCACACACCAATAGTAGGGAGAAGAACATTTTCGAAGTGTTCCATATAAAGGTTAGCAATAACAGGGGATAGAGGAGAGCCCATAGCGACACCGAAGGCTTGAGAATAAATTTTACTTTGGATGTAAAAGAAGCTTGAGTCCACACAAAAGCGAATAAGATCAAGACATCACTGAGTATAGGGTGATGAAGTAACTATTCATTGGCCTTCACTCTGAGAAAATTAAGAACATCATGAAGAGGAACATTAGTGAAGAGGGACTCAACATCAAGACTAAGAATATATTACAGGTCGGGAGAGGGCGAACACGTCCGATAAAGTCTTGAGAGTGACGAAGGTGAGCAGGAGAAAAAGTACCAAGAAAAGGAGTGAGAGTTCTAGCCCTTTGTTCTTCATTGGAAGTATCCTGCAACGTCTGCCAAGCCTGTGTTCATATAAAGTTATTTCGGTTATTTCATCCAGTAATTTCAAGGTGTAGATGATGATATATCTTTCTCGCCTACGTTCTAAACAAACAAACAAACAAATTTTATTTCATTGCAGATTGCAGATTACATAGATATCGGTAGTTACAATGTAAATTGAGTGCAAGGAGAGCCACTGACATGCCAAGGCATTAGGGGCAGTTTATTCTAGTCCTTAAAGACTATGTACTTAATATTAGAGAAATTTATTGAGTTTATTCTAGTTAAAAATTATTTTCAAAATTACAAAATGATGAAATTATACTGTTTAAATTATTATATAATGATATTAGATTGTTACAGGTGTTAAGATTCTTGAATGATAATATGGAATTGAGATTATCTTAAGGAAAATAACATTGAGCATTTTTGACATTAACTTATAATATGAGTAGGGGGTAACATAATAGTAACATATTATTAAAAATTGAGATTATCGTATAGGAAAGTAATAATGAGCATTTTTCAAAGTAGTTTATAGTATGATCATTTAGTTTTGGGTGAGTAGGTGGTTTTTGAGTTGAGTCTTAAAATGATTTTCAGACAAGATTATCTTAATATTTACTGGTAATAAATTCCAGATTCTGGGGCCCTTTATGTGCATAGAATTTTTACATAGGTTGATATGAACACAGGGTATATCAAAAAGTGATCTGTGTCTTGTGTTGTGGTCATGGGTCCTATTAAAGTTGGTGAGGAGAATTTTGAGCAGAGGGTTTATATTAGAGTGTAAAGTTTTATATATGAAGTAGGCACAAGAGTAAGTATGAATGTTCTTTACGGTGAGTAGTTTGAGACTTTTGAATATTGTTGGAGTATGCTGTCTAGAGTGGGAATTTGTTATCATTCTGACTGCGGCCTTTTGTTGTGTTATGAGTGGTCTAAGGTGATTTAACGTTGTTGATCCCCATGCACAGATTCCATAGGTGAGATACGGGTAGATAAGTGAATGATATAGTGCAAAGAGAGCTGATTGAGGTACATAATAGCGTATCTTTGATAATATGCCTACTGTCTTCGAGATTTTCTTGGAAATTTGTTGTATATGTGTTTGGAATTTAAGGCTACTGTCAAGGTGGATTCCTAGGAATTTTCCCTCTGTGAGTCTTGTGATGGGTGTACCATTGAGCGTTATGTTAAGTGGAACATTTGTGGCTCTGTTTCCAAACTGTATGAAGTAGGTCTTGTCAGTATTGAGAGTAAGCTTGTTAGTCGTCATCCATGTTGATATTTTCTGTAATTCGGCATTAACAGTGTTGGCCAGTATAACTGGATTTGGGTGAGAGAAGACATATGTTGTGTCATCTGCAAATAAAATGGGTTTGAGTAGTTGTGATGCATTCGGTAGGTCATTTATGTAAATGAGGAATAGGAGTGGCCCCAGGACACTTCCTTGAGGGACTCCGACTGTAATTTGTTGTGTGGAAGAGTTCGCTCCATTTGTGTACACGTATTGGCTTCTGTTGGTGAGGTATGACTTTAGGTAGTTGAGTGGGTGCCCCCTTATACCATAGTGTGCTAATTTTGTGAGCAGTAAATCATGGTCGACTGTATCAAAAGCTTTGCGTAGATCAATGAAGATTCCCAGTGGGACTTCTTTTTTCTCAAGTGCTGTATATATTAACTCCAACATGTGCATAATAGCATCGTTTGTGCTCTTGTTTGTCCTGAATCCAAATTGACAGGGGTTGAATACATTGTGTGAGACGAGGTAGGAATTGATTTGTTTATGAATTAATTTTTCGAAGATTTTAGAAAGCAATGGTAAATTAGAAATTGGTCTATAATTATTCAGGTCTGTTTGATCACCTCCTTTGTGGATCGGGGTGACCCTAGCTATTTTGAGAATTGATGGAAAGGTAGAGGCTTCAATGGATTTATTGAATAGTGTTGCTATAATTGGTGACATTACCTGTGAAGCTTTTTTGTACATAAAAGTTGGTAAGCTGTTTATGTCTCCTGAGAAGAAGTACAGTTCTAAGGACTTCAAATTCTCCCAGTAAATTAGATGCGTGACCGAGTTTATATGAGCTGTGAAGGGTCTTTGCCTATTCTCCAGCTCAACAATTTCGCCTGCCTTAAAGGGGACCATTAGTACATAACAGTATTTCAACCTTGAGAACGAGTGACCAGAAGAGTATCATCAGTGGCTTAGCAATTCTTGCATTGAAGGTTCTAGTTACCCAACCTATCATTTTCTTGCAGTTTCAATAATAATATTGCTGTGTTCCTTGAACATGAGATCTGACATTATCACTTACAAGGCTCTCATATTCGACTTACTCTCTATGGAGTGGTTTGAGCTTGTCTTGTACTCAAATATTGTCTTGGGTGACGTAGTAACTGAAATTTGTTCTCATCAGCTTAGAGGCTCGCTGTGTCTTTCTTCTGTGGATCCCACTTCCATGCATATTCTAGTCTCGTCTGTAAAGGATGATGCAGTGCTATGATTTATGTCACTGTTTATATCAGGAATGAGAAAGAGAAGTGGGGTTAGTTTCGTGACTTAGGGGAACCTAACTTTTCACTGTAGCAACTCACGATTTAACACTACTTACTATTACTCTTTGAGTTCTGCTTTTAGCAAGTTAAATATCCATCTGTCCACCTTACCAGTTATTCCGTTTGCACTCATTTTTGTGTGCAATTACCCCACGGTCACACTTGTCAAAGGCTTTTGCAAAGTTAGAGCAAACAACTCATGCATTGGGATTATCTTCAAAGTGTACATGAATGATATACCATATCGACAAGATGAAAATTTAGACACACGTGCAGCATCTGGGTATCTTTATTATAGACGTTTCGCCTATCAATACAAATTCGAAGAGATAATTGGAAGATCGTAGAACTATATACAAAAGATGAGTTAATCAGTCCCTCAGCCTTGGAGATGATGTGAAGAGCACCGTAGTTGTGAAGATTCTGGAGCACAGGCAAGTAGGTTGGCGCTTATATACTGGCGTCAGGTAGAAGGGGACGGGTAGCAGACTATGCTCTCGTCTGTTACCCATTTCCTTCTACCTGACGCCAGTATTTAAGTGCCAGCCTTCTTTCCTGTGCTCCAGAATCTTGACGACTACGGTGTTCTTCACATCAACTCCAAGGCCGAGGGACTGATTAACTCATCTTTTGTAAATAGTTTTTCTGTCTTCCATTGATGTCCTTGAATTTGTATTGATAATGCCACTGAATAGCGAAACGTCTTCAATAAAGATACCCAGATGTTGAACATGTGTCTATATTTTCATCTTCAAAGTGCATTCAAGTGCATTGAATAAGGTTCGAATGCCCCTTCACAGAGAAGTGAGAGGAGGTTTTACTTCCAGGAAGCCTGACTTCACACTCAGCGGATGCCAAAGTGAAAAAAATGTGAAAATTCTCCCAGGAAGCATGAAGATTGTCTCAGGCAGTATGGAGGCTCAGAAAGCGTAGATTTTTTCCAAGGTAGCTTGGAGACTCTCCCAAGCAGCCTGGAGAGTCTCCCAGGCAGCCTGAAGATTCAGGCAGCATGATGAATTTCCCAGGTATTATGAAGAATCTCCGAGGGAGCATGGAGACTCTTCCAGGCTGCGTGGAGACTCTCAGGCAGCATAAAGACTCTCCGAGACAGCGTGGACACTTTCCCAGACAGTTTGGAGACTATCCCACGCAGTGGCAAACTCTCACAGCGTGGAAGCTCAGGCAGCGTGGACGCTTAGGCAGGGTGACGGATTTCCCCAGGCAACGTGAAGGCTTAGGCAGCGTTTAGGATAAGGTAGCGTGGAGGATGAGGTAACGTGGAAGTATCTTAAAGAAACATTGAGACTCTCCTAGGCAGTATAGTAGCTTAGGAAGCACAGAAACTCTTCAAAACGGCGTGAAGACTCTTCCAAAGAGAGTGGAGACTCTTCTAAACACCGTGGAAACCATTCCAAATAGCGTGGAGACTTCTCAAGAGCGTGGAGACCCTTCCAAACAGTATGGAGACCCTACCAAACAACATGGAGATCCTTCCAAATAGTGTGGAGATCTCTTTCAAACAGTGTGGAGACCCTTCCAAACAGCATGGAGACTCTTCCAAACAGCGTGTAGGCTCTTCATAATAGCATAGAGGCAGCCCAGGCAGCCTGCTGACTCTGCCGGACAGCCTAGAGACTCCCAGGCAATCTGGAGACTCTCCCAGGTATCGTGGAGAGTCTCCCAGGCATCCTGAAGACTCTCCCAGACAGCCTGGAGACTTTCCCAGGAAGCCTGGAAACTCCCAGGTAGTCTGTATACTCTCCACGTTTTGAAAACTCCCATGCAGCTTGGGGACTCTCTCAGGCAACCTGAAGACTCTCCCAGACTGCCTGGAAACTCTCCCAGGCAAGCTCCCAGACAGCCTGGAGACTCCCAGACAGGGAGAGGAACACCAGCTCCTCCTAAACTTTGGCTCAACATTTTACAGCGAGTTTTAACGACGACAAGACAAGATTTACGACCCAGGGAAACAGATGCCTTGATGCCTTGCCTAGGAGACTGAGAGGTGTGGGAGAAGGGAAGAGGGAAGGAGGATGGAGAAGGGTGGAAGGAGGCCGGAGGAAGGAAGACGGAGGACTGAGTGTTGAGGGAGAAATATGGGAGGACGTTCTAATGGGAAAATGGTGGATTTACGTCAAGGAAGAATTAAGTAAAAAGGATAAAAGGATACGAGGTAATTGATAGCAGGACACAGGATGGAGGGATAGCGGTGTTCCGTAGCTCCATTGCTAGCTCACTCAGCTCACACACTGATGTCCGTGGTTCGATCCCCGACATGAGTGGAAACATAAAGACGAGTTTCCTTAAGACACATGTTGTTCCTGTTCACTTATCAGAAAAATGGGTACCCGGATGTTAGCCAACTGGAGTGGGTCGCATTCCGTGGCAAAACTGACCTAATTTGCCCGAAATGTTCTGTATAACAAGCGGTTTTTCTATGTAATAGTATGTCATTGATGTCAGCTAGGCCTGTATACCCTGTACATGTACTTGTAGAAATAAATATTATTATTATTATTATTATTATTATTATTATTATTATTATTATTATAGTGGAGAAAGAATTGCTGGTGTTTACGAAGGGGATGTTGATTGAGGAGAGGACAAGAGGGAATTAGGAGATGTGAGTTGGGGTAGGGAGGGAGACGTTGAGGATGGTAAAGAAAACCTGTGTAGTGGGGAAGGGAAAGTAGTGTTGGGGAAGTGATCATGGTTGGTGAGATTGGTGAAAGTAGAGAACAAAGAGAACATAGGAGGTGGAGAGGGAAAACTAAGGGGCGAAGAGGGCGATGATCTTGGGGCGGGGAGTAGGACCTAAAACTAGGGAGAAGAACGCAAGGGTGGGGAGGATGACGTAGGGAATGGAAGAACACACGTGTATACACACACACACACACACACACACACACACATATGCACACATGCAAACACACATTTTCTTAATACTAACACTAAGAGAAAGAGAAGGATGAGTGGACAGGTATATTTTTTTGAATTGCAAGAAGACGTTTGTTACAGTACCTCACCTGAGACTGGCGAAAAAGCTAGAAGAGCTGAGAAGAATTACAAGGAATGATCTATAGCTGATCACGGAGCACTGAAGGAGTTACTATTAGGATGGTGTCAGAATGGGTTAGTGTGACGAGTGGAGTTCCATAAGGCTCATTACTCGTACTCTTAGTGTTTTTTTGTATGTGAACGACATGACAGGAAATCCAGTAATAGATGTCTCTGGTTGCAGATGATGTTAAAGAACATAAGAACATAAGAACATAAGAAGAAGGAACACTGCAGCAGGCCTACTGGCCCATGCGAGGCAGGTCCAAGTCTCCCACCGGCTTAAGCCAATGCCCCGACCCAGCCAGGTCAGGTTACATTCACTTAAGGAAGGAGCACGGCATCTGACCTAGTAGCACAAACTAGTCAGGTACAACTCACACCCACCCGCACCCACTCATATATTTATCTAGCCTATTTTTAAAACTACACAACGTTTTAGCCTCTATAACTCTACTCGGGAGTTTGTTCCACTCATCGACAACTCTATTACCAAACCAATGCTTTCCTATATCCCTTCTGAATCTGAATTTATCCAACTTAAAGCCATTGCTTCGAGTCCTGTCAATACAAGATATTTTTAGCACGCTATTTACATCCCCTTTATTTATTCCTGTTTTCCATTTATATACCTCAATCATATCATCCCTAATTCTACGCCTTTCTAGAGAGTGCAGATTCAGGGCCCTCATTCTATCCTCATAGGGAAGATTTCTGATACATGGAATCAACTTAGTCATCCTCCTTTGTACGTTTTCCAGAGCATTTATATCCATTCTGTAATACGGTGACCAAAACTGTGCAGCATAATCTAGATGAGGCCTAACCAAGGATATATAGAGTTGAAGAACAACCTGAGGACTCCTATTATTTATGCTTCTTGATATGAAGCCAAGGATTCTGTTTGCTTTATTGCGAACACTTATGCACTGCTGTCTTGGTTTTAGATTACTGCTAACCAGAACTCCTAAATCCTTTTCGCAATCAGTAGTATTAAGATCTACATTATTTAGTTTATATGTGGCATGGTTATTGTCCTGTCCAATATTTAGAACTTTGCATTTATCTATATTAAACTGCATCTGCCACTTCTCCGACCACTGCAACAGTCTATTCAAATCTTCCTGGAGTGCTCTAATGTCCTCATTTGAATGAATTGGACGGCCTATTTTGGTGTCATCGGCAAACTTGCTTATGTCGCTATTTATTCCCTCATCTATGTCGTTTATGTAGATTGTGAACAACAAGGGGCCCAATACTGACCCCTGTGGAACACCACTTGTGACGCTTCCCCACTCTGATTTCTCCCCATTTATGCAAACTCTCTGCTGCCTATTTGTCAACCATGCCTCTATCCAGGAAAAAAATTCTCCTCCTATTCCCTGTGCCTTAATTTTCCTCAATAGTCTCTGATGTGGGACTCTATCAAAAGCCTTACTGAAGTCCATATACACAATATCATATTCATTACCATGATCTACCTCCTCAAATACCTTAGTGAAAAAAGTTATTAAATTTGTAAGGCAGGAACGCCCTTTTGTAAACTATTGAGGTTAATATAAACAAAAGTATTGAGACACTTATGCAACATATGGGAATCTTTATTGAAGAAAACGCTAACACTTCAGCATAGGGCCACTTCTCTGGCCCTATGCTCTTCTTCCTACAAGAGTGATGGACTGAACACATGGATTCCAGGCTGAGGGACTGATTACCTCATGCTCCTCCTCTCCTTATACCTTCCAGCTTTGTATTGGATTGATGAAGCCACTGTGTGGCGAAACGTTTTCTTCAATAAAGATTCCCATATGTTGCATAAGTGTCTCAGTTCTTCACCTTGTCGGTTTTCAAATCCATTTATCACATAAACAAAAGTAGACCAGGGAAGGCTACAAAAGAAACTAGACATGCTGCAGGATTGGCTTGACAAGTGGGTATTGTAATTTTTACTCTAGTAATTGGAAAGATATATTTTTTTCATTTATGTTAATGTAAGAATTTATAATTTTGTACCAAGATAAACTTTGAAAACCTACCTAATCTTATTACAACAAACGCAATTTAATTTAGCCTAACCCAACTAAATATATTTTAGGTACGTTAACATTAATTTAATAATAAACAAATACAATGAAATATATTTTTTTCGTTATGTTCAGAATGATTTTGGCGAAATTATTGCATACACAAATTTTCACTTGTCTTATATGGCAAGGTGAGCGTTGCTATTTAAGCCAAAATCGCAAGTTTTACCTAATCGGCACGACATATATATATATATATATATATATATATATATATATATATATATATATATATATATATATATATATATATATATATATATATATATATATATATATATGTGTGTGTGTGTGTGGTGTGTGTGACCCCTAAGCACATGTCGATTAGACACTAGGCCTGTTGTATGTATGTGTGTGTGTGTGTGTAAGGAAACACTTTGAAATGTTTTCGCCCCGCCGGGAATCGAACCCGAGCCCTCCGTGCGTGAAGCGAGAGCTTTAGCCACCAGACCACCGGGGCTGTGTGTGTGTGTGTAAATTATTTTATATAATCAGCCTACCCTAGCCAGCCCAACTGGAAGAACTAGTAAAGACAACTAAATACTTCTAGAAATTATAGACTAGCTAGCTAGAAGAGTTGTGAAGTGATGTAAGATGACCTCCACCAAGAAAATGTGTGTAGTAATGTGTGTAGTCTGCAGAAAGCGTCACGGACGAAAGCAGGCCTGGATTGCTTGCAATCACTGTGGTAAATGGTCCCATGGGGTGTGCAGGGATTTTAAACCAGCGACTATATCTGATATAAAATCAGAGAAATGTTTTTGGGTCTGCCCAAACGAGATACACCTGTATGAGAAAATTACATCTATATTAAAAGAAAAGAACACTAATGAAAGATCCTTCTTGGAAGACATGTCAACATGGTATGACAGCTGGGAAAATAAAATGGGTGGGTTGGACGGGGCTGTCATGGAGGACAGTGCTCCTGAGGGTGCTAGTTTTGTCCTGTAGGACAGTGAACCAAAATGAGATACTGGCCCTGGTGATGAAACAAGTAAAGGCAACGCTATTCAGTTTACAGAGGTACAAAATAGCGATACTGCTGGAGATGGAGCAAAAGGGGATGATCCCTCAGGGAATAGTGTTGACACACTACCAGCAAAACCTGGTGGAAGCACTGATGTCCATACAGGGGCAGTAGGTAGAAGAGAAACAAAAAATGCACCACCAGCGAATGCAGCTGCAATAAATGTTAGCAAGCAGAACTTCATTCTATGCAAATTCTATGCCTTGGGTGTCTGCAGGCATGGTACATCTGGGAAACAGGTGGGATATGCACCTTTGACCATCCCAAAAAATGCCGCACCCACATAACAGGAGAGAACTCCCGTGGCAGTAGGAAGAATATTCGTTATAGAGTTAGAGATTTTTCCCTTACTGATGTATTCAAAATTTAGATTATGCTGCTCAGTTCTTGGCTCTATGTTAGAGAATGGACACAAATGCGCCGAAAGTTATACACAGAAGATTGCGAAATTCCATATATCAGAAACTTTTCATACGAAGACAGCCTCAAGACAAAGATTTGGCATTCTTTGGAAAGACATAGAACTGGGGGATATTACTGAAGTGTACCAAAATGATAAACATTAATCAAAATAATATGAATAACATGTTGAAAAAATGTATCCAAGACAGGATTCGAAGCACTGGATTCAGGTTGGACAAATTTAGATTTATATAGGATATTAGGGTATTACTTGTTCCGTTGATTAGTGGAACAAGCACCGAAATAACGTGAAATGTTTGGATTCCTTTAAATATAGGTTGGACTGGAACTGTAGATGAGTACAGGTGTGGCTGAGTGTGAACAGACCAACTGCAGTGCTCCTCTATTCTTATATTCTTAAGTCTTGAGATTAATGCAACAGTCTCATAATTTGTGCCAAAGAAAATTACAAAGTTAACCAAGGGTCAGTGTGGGCCCATCACTTTTTTTTCTGGAAATAAATGGTATAAAATACCGACACAATGGAAAAATAAACACATAAGCAGTATAATGTGATCCTTTATTGAAAACGTTTCGCCCACGCAGTGGGCTTTATCGAGTCACAGACAGATCTACCTGGAAAATGAGCAACATGGAGATATATATAGGGTACAGTCAGGTGGAGAATGCTGGGTCAGGTGGAGAAAGCTGCATGTGAGTCTTAAAAGTAGTGTGATAGTTAAAAACATAGTGTGACTTAAAGGACCTGCAGTGTACCATTCTTGAGTTCTAGGTGGGATAGCGTTGAAGAAGTTTCTTGGCAATAGGTTCAGCTATGTTGTAGAAGCCGTTGTTCTGGTTGAAGTTGTTGGATATACAGATGAGTGATGATTCTAGGATTCTTCGGTATTGCGTGTTGTCTTCTCTGGCGATGAGTCTTGCGTTTCTGTAGTTGATTAAATGGTTGTGTAAATTTCGGTGTTGAACACAGGCTTCTACAACATAGCTGAACCTATTGCCAAGAAACTTCTTCAACGCTATCCCACCTAGAACTCAAGAATGGTACACTGCAGGTCCTTCAAGTCACACTATGTTTTTAACTATCACACTACTTTTAAGACTCACATGCAGCTTTCTCCACCTGACCCAGCATTCTCCACCTGACTGTACCCTATATATATCTCCATGTTGCTCATTTTCCAGGTAGATCTCTCTGTGACTCGATAAAGCCCACTGCGTGGGCGAAACGTTGTCAATAAAGGATCACATTAGTATACTGCTTATGTGTTTATTTTTCCACTTTTTTTTCTGGCTATAAACAGGCCTTCTGAGGTATATATCAAGTTGCTGCTGCAATCGTAACATTATATGAGCTTATAATTTCAGCACTAGCTCTCACTGATCAGCCAACAGGTTGTCTGGTCGGAAAGAAAAACTTACTTTTTTGCCTTTTAATTTTGGAGCATTTATCGTTCAAACATTGACTCATTTAACAACTTCCAGCGCAGGTCTAACTAAAGAACTATAAAATGAGGTTACATAATTCTGTTGGAATCATCTAATGTTCAAAGTGATGATTCACTGCCTCTCTCCCCCGGCCTCGTCTTTGGTCCCTGATCTTAGTTGCGGTCTTGGTCAATGTGGTGACTTACTGTTATATATTAATCGCGTTCCCTCTTCCCGGTTCAGCAATTAAATAGAAAAACACGACAATGCTTCTTGAGTGACTGAGACACTGACTAGGACCGTCGTCTGTACATCAAGATGTTTATCTAGATCAAAGGTGTTTATTAATACTGACAAGATGGTGAATAAAACATGAACAGTACTTAGGTAACTTTATTTAAGAAACATTTCGCCCACCAACTGCTTTATTGATGGAAAAATAAACACATAAGCAGTATAATGTGATCCTTTATTGACAACGTTTCGCCCACGCAGTGGGCTTTATCGAGTCACAGACAGATCTACCTGGAAAAAGAGTAACATGAGTATTTATAAGATTTAGTCAGGTGGAGAAAGCTACATGTGACAGTCTTCAAATTAGTGTGATAGTTTAAAACATAGTGTGACTTAAAGGACCTGCAGCGTTCCATTCTTGAGTTCTATGTGGGATAGCGTTGAAGAAGTTTCTTGGCAAAAGGTTCAGCTATGTTGTAGAAGCCGTTGTTCTGGTTGAAGTTGTTGGATATACAGATAATTGATGATTCCAGGATTCTTCGGTATTGAGTGTTGTCTTCTCTGGCGATGAGTGTTGCGTTTCTGTAGTTGATTAAATGGTTGCTTTATTGATCTAATTATTTATGTTGCCTAAATGTAGCACGTGTAAGAGGTTATTTACTTAGGAGTATATACGCTGAGAGTTTACCTTAATCTCTAACGAAGAAAAAAGTATTCTGGACTGATAACATCAAATTTGCCCACAAACCGATGCAAATGACCATTAGCAGTTGCTACACTTTGTGGCATGGAAAGAGTATGTTACAATTTATTCGGTATATGTACACACTCCCATATAGGCTGCCTCCCAACCAGCGAACCAGGTGCTAAGGGTTTAATGTTAAATCAGTATCTTGGTTCATTGTCCAATCACAGGCGAGCCCGACAAATACTGAGGTGACGTGGTTCACCCGTGGTCAGTATTTGCCAGACTTGCCTCTAGCTGGTTGAAGCACGGTGTTCTCTCTCAGGCTTCTGTCTTTGCCCATTGTCACCGTGTGGTACACTTACATTCAACTCCTGTACATAGTGTATATAAATGTACATAATTGTATATATATATCTGGTGAAAGAAATACAAGGTAAATATTACTGCTGAGATTGTTTTTCTCTAAACTCATTACGACCAGGTCACAGGTCATTCTTACCTGTGTTCGTAATACACTTAAAACAGGAAAAGCAAGACTCAAGGGTGTCAATATAAAGCCAATGAGTGCTGTTGAAACACAAGTGTGAAAGCCACTTTATTTAATGACATTTATTATAATGGACTCAGTGTTTGAAGTAATGAATTCATATTGATAAATGCTGATGCAGAAAGAATATAAGAAAACATTTGGTTGAAAACGCAGTTGTAGATAAATTGAAGAAACAGCCAAGTAGCGTCATTAAAGAGTAAATCTTTGGTAGCTATAAAATATATTAGCCAGATATATGAGTGAGGATGGGTGGATGCAGATATTTAGATTGTCTTCGCGAGGAAGACATATGTATGTGAGTAAGATCTACTTAGCATGTGCCAGCAGGTCTACTTCAGTTGTCTTATATTATGTTCATATGAACGTTTATACTAACCAGAGAATCACCGAACTTTAATCAGCAAAAACGAAGAAGCTATTGAAGCTGGCTTTTCCCTGCTCCCTTGCTCCTGATACACAAGACAAACTAATCCACTCAAGTGGGGTGCGTCTGATGCCGTCAAAAGGCCCTTGACGTGAAGCATCTGGAGATAACATAATAAGTGAGTGGGGCCCACTGGTGAAAGCAGGTCATGCTAAACATTTGTTAGTGATAACGTTGTAAAAGACATTCCCTATACTTATTTCTGCTTCAATTATTTAAGTCTCTGGCCTCATGCCTATGTATTAGACAAAGAGACTAACCATCTTTTATCTAGGCAGAGGTACTGATCACCATAATATTACCTCTCCACTTTTGTAGTCTCCGGCATTCAGTCGACTGATGAAACCTACTGTTCAGGCAATATATTTCGGCAATGTGATACCTAACTAAAGACCATGTGACTTACTTATTACCTTGTCACTACTATATACCACGTATTACAGTTATTACTTGGTACTGCAGATGTATTTTTCAACTCTATTGCTAGCAACAGTTTTGCATATCAGTTTTCACTAGTGTTGCACATACATGTGTCTTACTCATATTTTAATTTTATACTAAAAATAATATGGTACTAATACTAACTCTTTAAAGCTGTAAGTTGTACAATATTAAGCGGGTGAATAAAACGCACCAACACACACAAACATATGTTGCACATGCGTCTTATAAACCACCGAGAGGTTTATTTATCTATGTGTATATACGCTGAGAGTTTACTTTAGCCCCTGTTTAACGAATGAAGTATTCTTAACTTATACTATCAAGTTTACCCATAGACCGATGCAAATAACCGTTAGCAGCTGATGCACTTAAGGCAGAAAAGCATGTCACAAAGGTGTCAATATAAAGACGAAGAGGACACTTGAAACACAAGTGCCTCGGTTGGCAAAGCACTCACCTCACATAGTGAATGTTCGAATCACGGAACGGGTTGGGCTTGAACTCACGGCAAGTAAATCCTAAAACTCCAGGCCAGAGCGTAAGACTCTAAGCCAGCTGGCTACAATAAGATTCATCTAACTAGGTATAATTATACACCATGATGACGGCTTTGAGGGGACTTGAGCTAGAGTTCGTCACGACCACGCTGGCGGGAGATTCATCTGTAAAAACCTTCATTTGTGGTCACAGTGGGACCCATGCTAACTTCCCTACGGTGTATAAATATACCAAGATGGATGAATCTTAGTGTAGCCAGCTGGCCCAGTGGCTTACACACTGGCCTGGAGTTTTACGACTTACTTGCCGCGAGTTCAAACCCCTTCCGTGGTTTGAACATTCAGTATGTGAGGTGAGTGCGTTGCTAACCGAGGCACTTGTGTTTCAAGTGCCCTCTTCGTCTTTATATTGACACCTTTATGTCTTGCATTTTCTGCCTCACCTGCACCGTGGTTTGTTTGTAATCGTGTCATTACGATTTGGTGAGTCACACTCAGTGTTCGGGGTTCAATCTCCGGCATGGGTGGAAACGTTGACTATGTTTTCTTACGCCTTCTGTCCCTGTTCACTTAGCAGTATTTAGGTACCTAGGTGTTAGTTAACTGTTGCGGGTCGTATCCCAGAGGACAAGATTTAAATATATCGGCTTTATCATCGCGTTTATTGGCATAGTGGAGTTCGGTTATTATCTATAATAAAAGTATACAACATTAAGCAGGTTTAGTAGTGGAGATATTTTTATTTTGTGCAAATTGTTATAAGTATTCTTTGTTCTGTTAGGCAAGGTTAAGTTAGGCTCTAAGCAAGCCTAACCCAACTCAACCCAACCCAGAGAAACCAAACTAAGCCCAACCCTTCCAACTTAATCTACCCTAAAATAACTTAACCTAAACATAACGCAAGCAAACATTATTGTTTTTAACCCACATACCATCTCCCACCCAGGTTGGGTGACCCGAAAAAAAGGAAACATTTTCATCTACATTCACTCCATCACTGTTTTGTCAGAGGCGTGACGATACTACAGTTCAGTTTCCCCTCCAAACTGCAAATATCCCCCACATCTGCAGAGTACACACACTGTACTTCCCACCTCCAAGCCTCAAGTCCGGCTAACCGATTTTCCTGAATCCCTTCACAAATATTACCTAGCTTACACTCAAACAGCACAACAATTCATAAAAAACACTTGCTTCCACTTCTATATAAGACATTCACGTTTGGCTGCTGGATGTCAAAGCTGCTGGCATGAAAAAAAAAATCTACCCCTCCCGTCAATCTTTCCTAAGGTGACCCGCACCCCGGCTACCCTCCACTACAGATTCATATTCTCCAAGTATCCTGTTTTGCTCCATCCTCTCTATATGTCCTCACCAGACCCTCCACATCCCTCTGGATAATAGTTTTAGTAATTCCACATCCTCTAATCTCCAAACTACGAATTCTCTGCAAAATATATGCACCATATATTACCCTCAGACACATCTCCATAACCCATGTTTCACACCCATATAAAGTGATGGCACAACTATACTCTCATACATTCCCATTTACGCCTCAATGGATAACGTGCCTTATCTCCACAGATGCCTCAGTGCACCACCCACATTTTTCCTCGCATACATTCTATGGTTCACAACGTCTTTCAGAACCATCCGCCTTCAAGTCCACTCCCAAATATGTGAATTCATTCACATTCTCTATATTCCTTATATTCTGATATTCATACTTTCAATAACTAAATTTTTGGTTACTCCCTATCACCGTCATTCTTTTGCATACCCTCCCAAACTCGTCCACCAACCTTTGCAACGACAGGGTCACCAGCATACGAATTATATATATATATATATATATATATATATATATATATATATATATATATATATATATATATATATATATATATATATATATATATATATATATATATATATATATATATATATATATATATATATATATATATATATATATATATATATAAATATATATATATATATATATAAATATATATATATATATATATATATATATATATATATATATATATATATATATATATATATATATATATATATATATATATATATATATATATATATATATATATATATATATATAAATATATATATATATATATATATATATATATATATATATATATATATATATATATATATATATATATATATATATATATATATATATATATATATATATATATATATATATATATATATATATATATATATATATATATATATATATATATATATATATATATATATATATATATATATATATATATATATATATATATATATATATATATATGCGCTCACACAAGCATGTGTGAGCGTATTTGGTATTTGATAGGAGTGAATGGAGACAAATGTTTTTAATACTTGACGTGCTGTTGGAGTGTGAGCAAAGTAACATTTATGAAGGATTCAGGGAAACCGGCAGGTCAGACATGAGTCCTGGAGATGGGAAGTACAGTGTCTGCACTCTGAAGGAGGGGTGTTAATGTTGCAGCTTTATAATTGTAGTGTAAAGCACCCTCTGGCAAGACAGTGATGGAGTGAATGATGATGAAAGTTTTTCTTTTCGGGCTAACCTGCCTTGGTGGGAATATATATATATATATATACATATATATATATATATATATATATATATATATATATATATATATATATATATATATATATATATATATATTTGTGTATGAAATAATTTCCAAAAATCATTCTGCATTAGGCAAAATTAAAGCCCGCTTGTTATAATAAGGTTAGGTAAGTTTTCTAAGGTTCTTTTGGTACAAAATTATTAATTTTTACATTAACATAAATGAAAAAAAATATATCTTTAAATGTATAAGATCCTTTTTTAGAAAGTACTTAATTATAAATGAGTTCTTGATAATTGACCAGTTTTACCTATTCGGCACGACATTACATATATATAGAGAGGGTGTGGTAGGTAAGTTTGGGGTGCCAGGTGTAAATGATAATGGGGGCCCTTTCATTGAACTTTGTATAGAAAGGGGTTTAGTTATAGGTAATACATATATTAAGAAAAAGAGGATAAATAAGTATACAAGATATGATGTAGGGCGTAATGATAGTAGTTTGTTGGACTACGTATTGGTAGATAAAAGACTGTTGAGTAGACTTCAGGATGTACATGTTTATAGAGGGGCCACAGATATATCAGATAAGTTTTTAGTTGTAGCTACAGTGAGAGTAAAAGGAAGATGGGATACAAAGAAAATAGAAGCAGCAATTAAGAGAGAGGTGAAGGTTTATAAACTAAAAGAGGAGGCAGTTAGAATAAGATATAAAAAACTATTGGAGGATAGATGGACTAGGGAGAGTATAGGCAACGGTGTTGAAAATGTATGGGGTAGGTTTAATAATGTAGTGTTAGGGTGTTCAGCAGAAGTTTGTGGTTATAGGGAAGTGGGTGTGGGAGGTAAAAAGAGAGATTGGTGGAATGATGATGTAAAGACAGTAAGGGAGAAAAATTTAGCATATGAGAGTTTTTTACAAAGTAGAGGTATGCAAGGAAGGAAGAGTATATGTAGAGAAAAAGAGAGGTTAAGAGAGTGGTGAAGCAATGTAAAAAGAGAGCAAATGAGAGAGTGGGTGAGATGTTAATATCGAATTTTGTTGAAAATAAGAAAGTTTTGGAGAGAGATTAATAAGTTGAGGAAGCCTAGGGAACGAATGGATTTGACAGTTGAAAATAGGAGAGGAGAGTTATTAAATGGAGAGTTAGAGGTATCGGAAAGATGGAGGGAATATTTTAAGGAATTGTTAAATGTTGATGAAGACAGGGAAGCTGTGATTTCGTGTATAGGGCAAGGAGGAATAACATCTTGTATTGGTAAATTAGACACATATGCAACACTTGGGTATCTTTATTGATACCCAAGTGTTGCATATGTGTCTAATTTACCAACTCGTCGGTTCTCTGAACCATTCATTAACATCTTGTATTAGTGAGAAAGACCCAGTTGTGAGTGTGGGGGAAGTTAGTGAGGCAGTGGGTAGAATAAAAGGGGGAAAGGCAGCTGGGATTGATGGGATAAAGATAGAAATGTTAAAAGTAGGTGGGGATATAGTTTGAGTGGTTGGTACTATTATTTAATAAATGTATGGAATAGGGAAAGGTACCTAGAGATTGGCAGAGAGCATGTATAGTTCCTTTGTAAAAAGGCAAAGGGGACAAAAAAAAAAGTGCAAAAAATATAGGGAAATAAGTTTGATGAGTATACCTGGTAAAGTGTATGGTAGAGTTATTATTGAAAGAATTAAGACTAAGACAGAGAGTAGGATAGCAGATGAACAAGGAGGCTTTAGGAAAAGGCGTATGACAGGTTGGATAGGGAGGCAATGTGGCAGATGTTGCAGGTGTATGGAATAGGAGGCAGGTTACTGAAAGCAGTGAAGAGTTTTTACGAGGATAGTGAGGCTCAGGTTAGAGTATGTAGGAGAGAGGGAGATTTTTTTCCAGTAAAGTAGGTCTTAGACAAGGATGTGTGATGTCACCGTGGTTGTTCAAAATATTTATAGATGGTGTTGTAAGAGATATGAATGCGTGGGTCTTGGTAAGAGGTGTGGGGTTAAAAGATAAAGAAATTATCACAAAGTGGGAGTTGTCACAGCTGCTTTTTGCTGATGACACTGTGCTTTTGGGAGATTCTGGAGAGAAGTTGCAGAGGTTGGTGGATGAATTTGGTAGGGTGTGTAAAAAAAGAAAATTGAAAGTGAATATAGGAAAGAGTAAGGTGATGAGGATAACAAAAAGAATAGGTGATGAAAGATTGGATATCAGATTGGAGGGAGAGAGTATGGAGGAAGCGAATGTATTCAGATATTTAGGACGTGTCAGCAGATGGGTCTATGAAGGATGAGGTGAATCATAGAATTGATGAGGGGAAAAGGGTTAGTGGTGCACTTAGGAGTCTAGGGAGACAAAGAACTTTGTCCGTGGAAGCAAGGAGGGGAATGTATGAGAGTATAGTCATACCAACACTCCTATATGGGTGTGAAGCATGGGTGGTGAATGTTGCAACAAGGAGAAGGCTGGAGGCAGTGGAGATGTCATGTCTGAGATCAATGTGTGGTGTGAATATAATGCAGCGAATTCGTAGTGTGGAAATTATAAGGAGGTGGGGAATTTCCATAACTATTATCCAGAGGGCTGAGGAGGGGTTGTTAAATTGGTTCGGACATGTAGAGAGGATGGAACAAAGTAGAATGACTTCGAGAGTGTATAAATCTGTAGTGGAGAGAAGGCGGGGTAGGGGTCGGCCTAGGAAAGGTTGGAGGGAGGGGGTAAAGGAGGTTTTGTGTGCGAGGAGCTTGGATTTCCAGCAAGCGTGCGTGAGCGTATTTGATAGGAGTGAATGGAGACAAATGGTTTTTAATACTTGATGTGCTGTTGGAGAGTGAGCAAAGTAACATTTATGAAGATGGGAAGTACAGTGTCTGCACTCTGAAGGAGGGGTGTTAATGTTGCAGTTTTATAACTGTAGTGTAAGGATGCCTCTGGAAAGGCAGTAATGGAGTGAATGATGATGAAAGTTTTTCTTTTTCGGACCACCCTGCCTTGGTGGGAATCGGCCGATGTGTTATTAAATAAATAAATAAAAAAATATATATATATATATATGTATATATATATATATATATATATATATATATATATATATATATATATATATATATATATATATATATATATATATATATATATATATATATATATATATATATATAATGTATATATATATATATATATATATATATATATATATATATATATATATATATATATATATATATATATATATATATATTTTTATATTTTTTTTTTTTTTTTCAACAAGTCGGCCGTCTCCCACCGAGGCAGGGTGACCCAAAAAGAAAGAAAATCCCCAAAAAGAAAACATCCGACTTTGTGAACCAAAACTGATACTCTACCCAAGCATTAAGATTTTTTACTTGTCTAATGTAACATGAAATTCTTCCCAAATTTTATTAATTATAAATGAATGCAATTTACTGTTTATATAAATTAGATTAATTTATGGTTTATGTGAATTTCTTTGTATATATATTTATTTATATTGTTTGAGTATGTGAACGTACTAACAAAAGAAACATATGTTGGATTTCTATGCACCTCGCACCCACACAGTAACCTTTAGTTACATCAAAGAAGACGAAAATTAATATGAACATCCGCCTCAGGACCAGTTTTGAGTCACTATCAGCAGGACAAGCAAACAGCAACAGTATTAAACCAGTATTAATCTAGCTGCGAATTATCGCCATTAGCAAAGTAATTCCTGGAGTAACTTAATTATGAATACCTCAATCACTGTCTAAAAACACTAATAAGCAAAGCAATCATTCTCCCTAAATTCCAAATCTATGAAGAATGAGCTGTATATATTTCCCCTATATCGAGCCATATATTTTTTTCGTACACTTCCAAGAAACCTTTATTCTAATTCTCTATTTAATCGTATCCGATTTTCTCCTTCCTTCCTTCATCATTACCAGCCGTATGGTCTACAAATAAATTCAGTGGACTCAAGCCGGTTCTGCCTATAACCAAATTTCACCAGTGATCACGTTATCCGCTTGGCTATTGCTATGTGCAGCAGAGAGGCCCACATATCCATCAGAACTTGGCTGATGCAACACTTTCTGTAACAACTGTTGTAATTGTGGCCGCTCCACAAGACACTCTGTAGTCCCGATGTCTTTTTTTCTTTGCTCAGTTTATATGATATAATAACTGAAACCGGATGGTAAACTACTGAAGAACACATGTTATAGAACAAGGTCTTATCGAGACAATGATTTGACTCATAGCTTGATAAAGATCTAAACATAACTCTCATTGCAAGGCTAAGCCTTTGCAACAGTCTAATAACACCCACTTACCTAGTTACTACTAGGTTACTACTAATAACTAGTTACTACTAGATAAGTGGTTGTTAATAAATCTAATAACACTTGCATCAGAGGTTGCGAGTGTAATTAGATTTATTAGTTTTTCCCGCACTCTGAATGTCCCATTGATCCCACTTTTGTGGGATGAAAAATTTAGTGACCACTGTTGCAATGTTAGAAGAAACATAGGATAAATTACCACACATTGTCTTCACTTGAAGAAATATACAATCAGTGACCCTCTTATTTTTTTTCTCGCTTCAGGAAATATTCACTTAATGCCATTGTCACTTGTCTGGCGAGCCTTTACGACCGCCAGTTCGAAAGGTCCTTCACGTGTTATATTCCATATACACAAAGAAACATTCTCAACAGTGAAAGGAACAAGGCTATATTATAACTATTATTATGAGTATTGTTTCCATTAAAAGTTGAATCAAGTTCGACATAGACCGAAACGTCGTTACAATGAAATCTTGCTCTGCATCTGTAATTTTTGTCCTTTATTATATTCCAAGTCAGTGCACACTAAGGCGAGTCACCAATATATCACTACTTGGTTATTTGGTGCGCCAACGAGACACTTATTACAGAGCAAAACTTTACCAAGGCAATGCTTCACTCAGTGAGAACTTAGTATAGTCAATTATATACCTGATATCGCTCGAGGAGAGCAATATCAGGTATATAATTGAGTCTATCACTGATGAAAGGATCATTAGTAAATGATTCCTTATCTGCGTGATTGGAGCTAATCCATATATTTAGACCAATGTAACTTGAGGCAATTAGATCATATCTGATTGTCTCCCGTTTTCCAGGCGCTGTACGACCCCTTCGTGTTTAGTGTTTCCCATTAATATAATAATAATAATAATTACAGCATCACTCGCAAGAACATTGAGCAGCCAGGCTCCGTAAGTATACCCGTCACCACTTACCAAACAGCCAGGCTCCGTAAGTATACCCGTCACCACTTACCAAACAGCCAGGCTCCGTAAGTATACCCGTCACCACTTACCAAACAGCCAGGCTCCGTAAGTATACCCGTCACCACTTACCAAACAGCCAGGCTCCGTAAGTATGCCCGTCACCACTTACCAAACTCAGAATATCACAAACTGCAGCTGACATCATGAGACTGTACGAAAAGGAAAACGAGATAAACATAGACGTAAGAAACAGCAAATAATAAATGATAGCATACAAAATAAATATAATCTTAGCAACATAAACTGATATATACCAGGTTATATGCCAACGAGACAAACCATAAAAGCATTTTTCATTAGGAGGAAAGCATAGTAACAGTAACGAAGAAGAGAATAAATACAATAATCCGCTTTTGAAATGGGAACTAAATAAGAAAATCTAATAAACCTCTAGTCAGCATAACAAACATTAAAAACCGCCAATATAAACACTTGCCACAGGGGTCACTAATGAAGGCAACACCTTCGTGCCAGCTGGTATTAACATATATTATAATGCGACCCTCGCTTGCCTCCACCACCACTCAACTTTGACATTAATATCGATCTCATAAAGATAAAGTTCTGACCCTGACTGCGTCCGGATACACGCTGGGGCTGGACGCGGATCCATATTGAGGCTGAGTAAGGATTAACGCTGGGGTTGGTTTTGGATTCACACTGGGGGCTGGGTTTGGATCCATACTGGGGATGGACTTGAGTTAATGATAAGACTGAATTCGGGTCCACACAGGCGTTTGGTTCGGATATATGCTTGGGCTCGGTTTGAATCTATGTTGAAACTGCGTTCGGAGACACACTGAGGCCGAATGCAGATCCATACAGGAACTGGAACTGGGCTGGTTTGAAATGCATATTAGGCCTGGGTTCGGATCCCTACGAAGGACTTGAACGAATCCACTCTGCTTCTGAATCACCACTGGTAGCTCTGAATGGAATAAGCGAAACCCGGATTCCCGCTGCTTGACTAAATGCTCTCCTTGTTTAGTGCTCCCAGGAATGGGGTGAAGAGCCATGAAACACCCAAAAAGGATTTTGGGTGAGTTCTTGCAAGTGTTGGGTAAGCAGTGACCTGCATGTGTGTGTTTATTTCCTAATTACATTAACGTTGAAGTGTTCTTCCCAACTTCCATGAAGTGTTCCTCCCTATTTCCTTAAAGTGTTCTCCTTTACTTCCTCCCGTGAAGTGGTCTTCCATACCCCTTCCCATGAAGTGTTCTTCCCTACTTCCTTGAAGTGTTCTTTACTTCCTCCCGTAAAGTTGTCTTCCGTACCTCCTCCCATGAAGTGTTCTTCCCTACTTCCTTGAAGTGTTGTTCTTCACTTTCTCCCGTGAAGTGGTCTTCCGTACCTCCTCCCATGAATTGTTCTTCCCTGCCTCCTTCCATGAAGTGTTCTTCCCTACCTCTTTTCTGAAGTGTTCTACCCTACTACCTCCCATGAAGTGTTTTTTCCTCCACCCAAGAAGTGTTCTTCCTTTGAGCCTCCCATGATATGTTCTTCCCTACCACCTCCTATGAAGTGTTCTTCCCCTCTTCCTCTCATTAAGTGTTCTTACCTCCTTCCATCAAGTGTTTTTCTCATTCCAGAAGTGTTCTCTGTCACTGAGACTTGTCTTCAGAGAGATTTCTTCCCGATTATTCCTTTTTTCTTCACCCAAGTCATATTGTCCTGGCCTTAGTACCCGTGTCCTAGCCCCAGTGTTCTTGGTAAATTAAACACATGTGCAACACTTAGGAATCTTTATGGATAAAATGTTTCGCAACACAGTGGCGTCTTCAATCCTATACAAAGAAGAATTATACCAAGAAGATCAGGAGTTTGAAGAAATCAGTCCATCAGCGTGGAATCGATTGATTACCTCAAACTCCTTCTGATTTTTACAATTCTTCTTTTTATAGGACTGATGACGCCACTATGTTGCGAAACGTTTCCTAAATAAATATACCTAAGTGTTGCACATGTGTCTAATTTACCAACTTATCTGTTCTCTGAATCATTTATCTACATTCCCAATACTCTTGTCAGTTTTGGTCGCCATTCTACAGAATGGATATAATTTCACTGGAGAACATTCAGAGGAGAATGAGAAAATTAATCCACTGTATAAGGAATCTCACGTATGAAGGTAGACTGAGAACTCTGAACCTTCATTCTCTTGAGAGACGTAGAATGAGAGGAGATATGATTGAAGTTTATAAGTGGATGATTGACATAAACGAAGGCGATATAAATAAAATACCGAGGATGTCGAATCAAGTAAGAACCAGAAATGACGGTTTTAAATTGGATAAGTTTAGATTTAGAAATGACGTAAGTACTGCTCTTCAAATAGAGTTATCGATACATGGAACAATCTGCCGAATAGAGTAACAGAGACTAAGATCTTGGATAGTTTTAAAAAGATATTGAATAAATATATGAGTGAAAAGGGCTGGGTTAGATTAGTACTTAAGATACTAAAGCAAGTTCTTTGGTAGGTTTGGGAAAGTGTTTGACAGATGCCTTGTTCCTCCATTCTTATGTTCATGTACACACAAACACACACACACACACACACACACACACACACACACCAGTTTGGAACCCACACCTAGCCAAGCACGTAAAGAAGCTAGAGAAAGTGCAAAGGTTTGCAACAAGACTAGTCCCGGAGCTAAGGGGTATGTCCTACGAGGAGAGGTTAAGATAAATCGACCTGACGACACTGGAGGACAGGAGAGATAGAGGGGACATGATAACGACATATAAAATACTGAGAGGAATTGACAAGGTGGACAGAGACAGAATGTTCCAGAGATGGGACACAGCAACAAGGGGACACAGTTGGAAGTTGAAGACTCAGATGAATCACAGGGATGTTAGGAAGTATTTCTTCAGTCACAGAGTGATCGGGAAGTGGAATAGTTTGGGAAGCGATGTAGTGGAGGCAGGTTCCATTCATAGCTTTAAGAAGAGGTATGATAAAGCACATGGCGCAGGGAGAGTGACCCAGTAGCGGCCAGTGAAGAGGTGGGGCCACGATCTATGACTCGATCCCTGCAACCACAACTAGGTGAGTACAACTAGGTGAGTACACAAACACACACGAAATTAGAGAAAGCGCATAGGTTCCAACAAGATTAGTCCCGGAGCTAAGGGGCATGTCCTACGAGAAGGGGGTTAAGGACACTGACGACACTGGAGGACCGGAGAGGTAGGGGGAATATGATATTGACATATAAAATACTGAGAGAAATCGACAAGGTGAACAGAGACATGATCTTCCAGACAAGGGGCACAGCAACAAGGGGTCACAATTGGAACTTGAAGATTCAGATGAATCACAGGGATGTTAGGAAGTATTTCTTCGGTCACAGAGTTGTCAGAAAGTGGAATAGTCTGGGAAGGGATGTAGTGGAGGCAGGATCCATACATAGCTTTAAGAAGATGTATGATAAAGCTCATGGAGTACGAAGAGTGACCTAGTAGCGACCAGTAAAGAGGCTGGGCCAGGAGGTGTGACTCGACCCCTGCAACCACAACTAGGTGAGTACACACACAGTAATCCTCCCATATCCGAGGAATACGTCCAGAGCCTCGCAGCTGATACCGAATCCATGGATAGTAGCTAACCCTATGTACGAGTCGTTTTTCGTTTACATATGTATACCCAAGCTCAAATTTAATTGATAAATAGCGCACAATAAGACATTACCAACATAATATAATAAAATAACTCCTCCAACACCACCACCAGTACCACCACCACTAACCAGCAGCAACCACCACCACCACCAACCACCACCACCCAACCACCACCACCACCAACCACCACCACCCAACCACCACCACTCAACCAACCAACCAGCCAAAGCTGATGATGCAAACCTAATGTGAGGTGAACACAAGGGAGAGAGAGAGAGAGGAGAGAGAGAGAGAGAGAGAGAGAGAGAGAGAGAGAGAGAGAGAGAGAGAGAGAGAGAGAGAGAGAGAGAGAGAGAGAGAGAGAGAGAGAGAGAGAGAGAGAGAGAGAGAGAGAGAGAGAGAGAGAGAGAGACGTACTAACAATGCCAGTAGACGGGTATGAAATATGTATAAAACCGACTTCCCACCCAAAACACTGACAACATAAACACCACCACCACTGATACTGCAGCTGTAGCAACAGCAGCGCCAACAGCAACTGTTGCAGCTGCTCTTGATGTTGCTGCTGCAGTTGATGCTGCTACAGCTACTGCTGCAGCAGTATTAGAGAGTAGTAGGTGGTGGTGTTTGTGGTGTCAGCGTTTTGGGAGGGCAGTCGGATTATTACATATTTCATACCTGTCTATTGGCGTTGTCGATACGTCGCTTCTCCTCTCTCCTCTCTCTCTCTCTCTCTCTCTCTCTCTCTCTCTCTCTCTCTCTCTCTCTCTCTCTCTCTCTCTCTGTCTCATCTCCTCTACTTTCATCACCAGCAACTCTGCTCTCGTCACTCTCTCTTGCTACAGCTGCTCTGCTGCTGACATCTGCTCTTGCTAAGCGTACAGCTGCTCTTGCTTCTTACAGCTGTCTGCTCACATTGCTGCTACAGCTGCTCTTGCTGCTACAGCTGCTATTGCTGATACAGCTGCTCTTGCTGCTGCAGCTGCTCTTGCTGCTACAGCTGATCTTAACTCTGACTCACGAAATCGTAACGACACGATTGCAGATAAACCATACCACGGGCGCGGGGTTAGAACCCGTGATCAGACCGACGCGCTAGCCACTGGGCCAGCTGACCCAGTGGGTTCTAACCCCACCCGTGGTATGTTTTTTTTACAGCTGCTCTTGCTGCTGCTGCTACAGCTGCTCTTAGAACATAAGAACATAAGAATGGAGGAACACTGCAGAAGGCCTACTGGCCCATACAAGGCAGGTCCTTATCAAAACCACCACTACCTAAAATTTATTCCCGTACTCACGACACAAATCAAACCCAGCCCCTCCCACTCATATATTTGTCCAATCTCTTTTTAAAGCCACCCAAGGTCCTAGCCTCTATCACAGTACTCGGAAGATTGTTCCACGCATCTACAACTCTGTTCGAAAACCAGTACTTGCCTATGTCCTTTCTAAATCTAAATTTATCCAATTTAAATCCGTTATTTCTCGTTCTTACTTGGTTCGATATCCTCAGTATTTTATTAATATCTCCTTTGTTTATGCCCATCATCCACTTGTACACCTCGATGATATCTCCTCATTCTACGTCTCTCCAGAGAGTGGAGATTCAACGCTCTAAGTCTATCTTCATACGGGAGATTTCTTATACTGTAAATCATTTTAGTCATTCTTCTTTGTATGTTCTCCAATGAATCTATATCCATCCTGTAGTAAGGAGACCAAAACTGAGCTGCATAATCCAAATGAGGTCTCACTAGTGATGTATAGAGCTGTAAAATAACTTTTGGACTTCTGTTGCTTATACTTCTTGAAATAAATCCTAGTAATCTGTTAGCCTTATTGCGCACACTTAGGCACTGTTGTCTTGGCTTTAGATTTCTGCTTACCATGACTCCCAAGTCTTTTTCACATTCTGTATGATCAAGCTCAACTTCACCTAGTTTATAAATTCGAGGGATATTTTCATTACCAACGACAAGCACCTTACACTTGTCCACATTGAACTTCATCTGCCACTTTTCAGACCAAGACATTAATTTATCCAAATCCTCCTGGAGTTCACTGTTATCCTCCTCAGATTGAATTATACGGCCTATTTTTGTATCATCAGCAAATTTACTCATGTCACTTGCAATTCCTTCATCAAGGTCATTAATGTAAATTATGAACAACAATGGGCCCAAAACTGATCCTTGTGGAACGCCACTAGTGACAAATCCCCATTCAGATTTGACCCCATTAATGGAAACTCTCTGCTTTCTATTGGTAAGCCATGCCTCTATCCATGCTAGAACTTTACCTCCTATACCATGAGCTGCCACCTTTCTTAAGAGTCTCTTGTGAGGTACTCTAT
>WNWK01017461.1:0-42410 GCA_009830355.1 Cherax destructor | reverse complement strand
GCCGTGCCGGCTTGACTGACAGTGTTCACCAGACTCTAGTAGAGAGTGTCCACCAGGCTCTCCTAGAGTGTCCACCAGACTCTAGTAGAGAGTGTCCACCTGACTCTCCTAGAGGGGGTCAACTATACTCTCACACTGGAGAGCGTTAACCGGACTCTCCACATACACTATCGTAGAGTGTCCTTCCGACTCTCCCTACACCTTGGAGAGTGTACAGACTCTTCCCTACACCTTGGAGAGTGTACAGACTCTTCCCTACACCTTGGAGAGTGTACAGACTCTTCCCTACACCTTGGAGAGTGTACAGACTCTTCCCTACACCTTGGAGAGTGTACAGACTCTTCCCTACACCTTGGAGAGTGTACAGACTCTTCCTTGCACTATGGAGAGTGTACCTGCACTATGGAGAGTGTACCTGCACTATGGAGAGTGTACCTGCACTATGGAGAGTGTACCTGCACTATGGAGAGTGTACCTGCACTATGGAGAGTGTACCTGCACTATGGAGAGTGTACCTGCACTATGGAGAGTGTACGTGTCCTGCGAGGGAGACAGTGTACCGAGACTGTTTTGTACCTGAGACTGTGTACCCGGAGTTGAGACTGTACCTGAAAGTGTCACTGGTGTTGTAGTGTCACTGGTGTGTGTTCATTGATGTAGTGACAACTGGTGGCACGACACAAGTGGAATAGTCGTGTGATTTGGTGTTGGTGTCGGATGACGCGGTGACTAGGTTTTAGAGACGGAGTCATGACACAGGGCGTGCCATGTGGCACAGAGAGTGTCGTGTGACACGGAGAGAAGGCGTGTTGTGTAACACAGAGACAAGGGTGTCTGATGACACGGAAGAGAATGCGCGTCATAACTAGAGGTGTGGTGGTGTCCTGTGTGACACGACGATGGCAGCCACGTTTGACACTGCACTGAATTTTATGATTGTTTTTACTTGTGAATTTTTACTACGTTATAATTGTGTATAAAGAGATTATATATGTTTTTACACAGATTATATAGATTTATGATTTTATTCAGAGTACTATATGTTTTTATATTAATATAATATAATAAATATTGAAAATCTGAGATTTTACTTAGTATCCCAAACAGTCGTTTGTTACAAATGCATCTTTATTTGTAATATCTGGTAACATCAACACTGAGGTGGCTGGTAACATCAACACTGAGGTGGCTGGTAACATCAACACTGAGGTGGCTGGTAACATCAACACTGAGGTGGCTGGTAACATCAACACTGAGGTGGCTGGTAACATCAACACTGAGGTGGCTGGTAACATCAACACTGAGGTGGCTGGTAACATCAACACTGAGGTGGCTGGTAACATCAACACTGAGGTGGCTGGTAACATCAACACTGAGGTGGCTGGTAACATCAACACTGAGATGGCTAGTAACATCAACACTGAGGTGGCTGGTAACATCAACACTGAGGTGGCTGGTAACATCAACACTGAGGTGGCTGGTAACATCAACACTGAGGTGGCTGGTAACATCAACACTGAGGTGGCTGGTAACATCAACACTGAGGTGGCTGGTAACATCAACACTGAGGTGGCTGGTAACATCAACACTGAGGTGGCTGGTAACATCAACACTGAGGTGGCTGGTAACATCAACACTGAGATGGCTAGTAACATCAACACTGAGGTGGCTGGTAACATCAACACTGAGGTGGCTGGTAACATCAACACTGAGGTGGCTGGTAACATCAACACTGAGGTGGCTGGTAACATCAACACTGAGGTGGCTGGTAACATCAACACTGAGGTGGCTGGTAACATCAACACTGAGGTGGCTGGTAACATCAACACTGAGGTGGCTGGTAACATCAACACTGAGGTGGCTGGTAACATCAACACTGAGGTGGCTGGTAACATCAACACTGAGGTGGCTGGTAACATCAACACTGAGGTGGCTGGTAACATCAACACTGAGGTGGCTGGTAACATCAACACTGAGGTGGCTGGTAACATCAACACTGAGGTGGCTGGTAACATCAACACTGAGGTGGCTGGTAACATCAACACTGAGGTGGCTGGTAACATCAACACTGAGGTGGCTGGTAACATCAACACTGAGGTGGCTGGTAACATCAACACTGAGGTGGCTGGTAACATCAACACTGAGGTGGCTGGTAACATCAACACTGAGGTGGCTGGTAACATCAACACTGAGGTGGCTGGTAACATCAACACTGAGGTGGCTGGTAACATCAACACTGAGGTGGCTGGTAACATCAACACTGAGGTGGCTGGTAACATCAACACTGAGGTGGCTGGTAACATCAACACTGAGGTGGCTGGTAACATCAACACTGAGGTGGCTGCTAACATCAACACTGAGGTGGCTGCTAACATCAACACTGAGGTGGCTGCTAACATCAACACTGAGGTGGCTGCTAACATCAACACTGAGGTGGCTGCTAACATCAACACTGAGGTGGCTGGTAACATCAACACTGAGGTGTCTGGTAACATCAACACTGAGGTGGCTGGTAACATCAACACTGAGGTGTCTGGTAACATCAACACTGAGGTGGCTGGTAACATCAACACTGAGGTGGCTGGTAACATCAACACTGAGGTGGCTGGTAACATCAACACTGAGGTGGCTGGTAACATCAACACTGAGGTGGCTGCTAAAATCAACACTGAGGTGGCTGCTAACATCAACACTGAGGTGGCTGGTAACATCAACTAAAAATACTAAATCAAATAGACATTTGTTAATACATATAAGGTCTCTTTCCTCAGGCTGCTCATTCTTCTCTTGTAGAAAATTATGAACATTATTTGTCAGTTTCCAGAATCTAGCGAGAAGGTGTCGTCTAGAAGGTGTCATCTAGAAGGTGTCGTCTAGAAGGTGTCGTCTAGAAGGTGTCGTCTAGAAGGTGTCGTCTAGAAGGTGTCGTCTAGAAGGTGTCGTCTAGAAGGTGTCGTCTAGAAGGTGTCGTCTAGAAGGTGTCGTCTAGAAAGCCAGAGCGCCTCACAATGAACGATATTATCACCATATTCCAAATTTAACATCTCCCAATATTCTCAGAATTCGTAATGACTCGATTGCAAACAAACCAGGTTACGGGCGGGGTTCGAACTCGCGGTGAGTGAGTCGCAAAACTCCAGACCGACGCGTTAGCCACTGGTCAGCTGGCTACAATAAGATTCATCCAACTAGGTATATTTATACACCATAGGAAGGTGAGCATAGGCGCCACTGTGACCACAAATGCAAGTTTGTACAGACGAATCTTATTGTAGCCAGCTGGCCCAGTGGCTAACTCTTCGGTCTGGAGTTTTACGAGTCACTCACCGCGAGTTCAATCCGCTCCCGTACCGCGGTAATAATAATAAGAGTAATAATATTTAATTCTATAATAGTGGTTTGGTCATTTAGAGAGACTGGAACAAAGTAGAATGACTTGGAGAGCGTATAAATCTGTAGTGGAGGGAAGGCGGGGTAGGGGTCGTCCTAAGAAAGGTTGGATGAAAGGGGTAAAGTAGGTTTTGTGGGCGAGGGGCTTGGACTTCCAGCAAGCGTGCGTGAGCGTGTTAGATAGGAGTGAATGGAGACGAATGGTTTTTGGGATCTGACAAGCTGTTGGAGTGTGAGCAGGGTAATATTTAGTGAAGGGATTCAGAGAAACCAGTTAGCCGGACTTGAGTCCTGAAAGTGGGTAGTACAGTGCCTGCACTTTAAAGGAGGGGGTTGGGATATTGGCAGTTTGGAGTGGCATTTAAATTGCCGTTTAAAGGTGAAAGTGTTGAACGATGGTGAAAGTTTTTTCTTTCTTTTGGGGTTTTCTTTCTTTTTGGGTCACTCTGGCTCGGTTGGAAACGGCCGACGTGTTAAAAAAATTATATATGTATAATATTATTATTAAATTCACCTGCTCGTGTTAACGTAGCAGTAAGTAGGTACCTGGGTATTCTATATAGTGTGTCAATAATGTCAGTTAGGTCTGTAATAGTTGTATCATGTATTCGTAGAAATATGAGTTTATTATTAACTTTATGTAATTAATAGCTTATGTTTACAGAGCTTTATCAGAGTAAGCTGATAAGATGTATTTTGAACATCTAATCTATACGTGAAGCTTTGCTCTGTATAGTGTTCTTTGTTCAAACATAAGTGACATCACACATCCTTGTATAAAACCCATAATGACATCACACGTTGCCTAAGACTCACAGTGACACCCCACATCACACAGTGACATCACACATCGTTGTCTAAGATTCTCAGTGACATCACAAATCGTTGTCTAAGATTCACAGTGACATCACACATCGTTGTCTAAGATTCACAGTGACATCACACATCGTTGTCTAAGATTCACAGTGACATCACACATCGTTGTCTAAGTACATCAGAAGAGTCAATCTTTAGTAATGGAACTGATCCCAACGATTCCAAGTGTTTTAACTATTTTACTATAGTGAGAAGTTTGCTGCACACAATCTAAATTTAATGGGTAATATCCTGTCAGTAAGATGCATCACCCATTGTGTACTGACGGCGTTCACAGTGAGATGACTGTCAAGACGAACCAGTGACCTCCAGGAGGCCAGGTCTGGTAACCCAGAACTAACTCTGCCATATTGTGGCAGAATTAGATCTGGGGTTGCAGCTCTGAAAGTAGCAGCAAACTCTTAATTTATGTCACACTGCGACAGAATATCTCATAGTAGTAAGAGCATATATCAAAACTCTTGTGAGTTGATTGTGTATGAATAATTACACACGCAAATAACATCAGCCTCAATGACAATGAAAACAGTGAGTTGGAACTATTCCAGTGAGACTTGTCGGTAATTCTACCAACATTAATACATAGTTGGACTCCATGCTAAATTATACAGGTGTAGCTTACCCCCCCTCCCTCCCCCCCTTTCTGTCTGTCTGTCTGTCTGTCTGTCTCTCTCTCTCTCTCTCTCTCTCTCTCTCTCTCTCTCTCTCTCTCTCTCTCTCTCTCTCTCTCTCTCACCCTTCACAGTGTTTTACAAAGTTAGATTTAAGAATCCTAACTTTATTTACAAGATAAGAGTTGTTTCCTACATCAGCTCATTTTATAGCCTTTTTATTGTTATGTGACATACAAATAGGGAACAGGATGAAGTTGGAGCCATCTGTGGGCCAGCGATTTTATTTGGTCACCTGATTTTATTTCGTTGATGTCATTATGCTGTACGAACATGTTTGAGACGCGAGTCTGAAGTGATGTTCTGGAGAAGGTCACAGTCAGAGTGTAGTTGATGTTCGCCGTCCTCAGAGTGGAGCCAAGGTGTTCCTCAGCTCGACTGCTAGGGCACTCAGCTCACACACTGAGGTCCAAGGTTCGATCTCCGGTGCGGGTGAAAACATAATGCAGCTGATGTCCCTGATAACCTATCAGTAAAATAGGTACTTGGGTGTTAGTGGACTGGTGTGGGTCGCATCCTGTGACAAAATTGACCTAATTTGCCAGAAATCCTCTGCATAACAAGAGGCTTTCTATATTGATGTCAGCTAGACCTGTATACCTTGAACATATGCTTGTAGAAATAAAGATTATTGTTATTATTATTATTATTAGGGTTCCTTGACAATGTTGGCCTTGTATAATAGTGAAGGCACCCATCTCCCGTGGAAAGTTCTGCCTGATGACAGATCTGTCCAGGCGAGAAATGAGTCGTTTATGATCGTTTTCCGTCAAAAGGAGCAGATGAGATGGGGACAGCAGTCCAAGAAAGGGGAACATTCTCAACGTGTGAAAATACTTGTGTTCCATACTGTGTTTGACAGCAGACTCTGCTGTCAAACAGATGTGAGATCTCTATGGTGTAAGCTTCCTGGCCGCTTTGTTTGCATGATTTACAACGTGTCTTCTAGACAGTTTAGATCAATTCTCACCCCAAGAATATCAACTTCATCCCCGGTACTGTCTCTCTTCTCTTCCTCTTCTTCTCTCTCTCTCTCTTCTCTCTCTCTTCTCTCTCTCTCTCTCTCTCTTATTTAGACATGGGTTGTTACAGGGTTAGGTTAAGGGTTTCTACTTTTGTTTACAAACTAAGAACTGTTACCTACATCCACTTACTTGAAAGTGTTTTTATAATTAAGAAACATACAAATAGGGAACATGAAGTTGAAGTCATCTGTGGTCAGCAGTTTCATTTGGTTAACTCACTTTATTTCATTTATGTTATGTTACATTATAGGAACATGTTCCAGACTTGAGTTATTCTAGGACTGAAGGATCTAGGATGAAGTGATGTTCTTGAGAACTGTGCAGCAATAGTGTAGTTGCTGCTTACTGCCCGTCTTGTTGTACACAAGCTGTGTTCTCACTGTCTCACCTTGACAACACTGCTGACGTGACAGGCAGTACCATGCAGTGAAGCATACTTTAGGTGTGAGCGTACCATGCAGTGAAGCATACTTTAGGTGTGAGCGTAGCATGTAGTGAAGCATACTTTAGGTGTGAGCGTACCATGCAGTGACGCATACTTTAGGTGTGAGCGTACCAAGCAGTGAAGCATACTTTAGGTGTGAGCGTAGCATGCAGTGAAGCATACTTTAGGTGTGAGCGTACCATGCAGTGAAGCATACTTTAGGTGTGAGCGTACCATGCAGTGAAGCATACTTTAGGTGTGAGCGTAGCATGCAGTGAAGCATACTTTAGATGTGAGCGTAGCATGCAGTGAAGCATACTTTAGATGTGAGTGTACCATGCAGTGAAACATACTTTAGATGTGAGTGTACCATGCAGTGAAGCATACTTTAGATGTGAGTGTACCATGCAGTGAAACATACTTTAGGTGTGAGTGTACCATGCAGTGAAGCATACTTTAGATGTGAGCGTACCATGCAGTGAAGCATACTTTAGATGTGAGCGTAGCATGCAGTGAAACATACTTTAGATGTGAGCGTAGCATGCAGTGAAGCATACTTTAGATGTGAGCGTAGCATGCAGTGAAACATACTTTAGGTGTGAGCGTACCAAGCAGTGAAGCATACTTTAGGTGTGAGCGTAGCATGCAGTGAAGCATACTTTAGGTGTGAGCGTAGCATGCAGTGAAGCATACTTTAGATGTGAGCGTACCATGCAGTGAAGCATACTTTAGATGTGAGCGTACCATGCAGTGAAGCATACTTTAGATGTGAGCGTAGCATGCAGTGAAACATACTTTAGATGTGAGCGTAGCATGCAGTGAAGCATACTTTAGGTGTGAGCGTAGCATGCAGTGAAGCATACTTTAGATGTGAGCGTACCATGCAGTGAAGCATACTTTAGGTGTGAGCGTACCATGCAGTGAAGCATACTTTAGGTGTGAGCGTACCATGCAGTGAAACATACTTTAGGTGTGAGCGTACCAAGCAGTGAAGCATACTTTAGGTGTGAGCGTAGCATGCAGTGAAGCATACTTTAGGTGTGAGCGTACCATGCAGTGAAGCATACTTTAGATGTGAGCGTACCATGCAGTGAAACATACTTTAGATGTGAGCGTACCATGCAGTGAAGCATATTTTAGGTGTGAGCGTAGCATGCAGTGAAACATACTTTAGATGTGAGCGTACCATGCAGTGAAGCATACTTTAGATGTGAGCGTAGCATGCAGTGAAACATACTTTAGGTTTGAGTGTACCATGCAGTGAAACATACTTTAGATGTGAGCGTACCATGTAGTGAAGCATACTTTAGGTGTGAGTGTACCATGTAGTGAAGCATACTTTAGGTGTGAGCGTACCATGTAGTGAAGCATACTTTAGGTGTGAGTGTACCATGTAGTGAAGCATACTTTAGATGTGAGTGTACCATGCAGTGAAGCATACTTTAGGTGTGAGCGTACCATGTAGTGAAACATACTTTAGATGTGAGCGTACCATGTAGTGAAGCATACTTTAGGTGTGAGTGTACCATGTAGTGAAGCATACTTTAGGTGTGAGCGTACCATGTAGTGAAGCATACTTTAGGTGTGAGTGTACCATGTAGTGAAGCATACTTTAGGTGTGAGTGTACCATGTAGTGAAGCATAATTTAGATGTGAGCGTACCATGCAGTGAAGCATACTTTAGGTGTGAGTGTACCATGCAGTGAAGCATACTTTAGGTGTGAGTGTACCATGTAGTGAAGCTACTTACTTTAGGTGTGAGGTACCATGAGTGAAGCATACTTTAGGTGTGAGGTACCATGTAGTGAAGCATACTTTAGGTGTGAGTGACCATGCAGTGAAGCATACTTTAGGTGTGAGGTACCATGTAGTGAAGCATACTTAGTGTGAGGTGCATGAGTGAACATACTTAGTGTAGTGTAAGCATGAAGACTTTAGGTGTGAGGTACCATGTAGTGAAGCATACTTTAGGTGTGAGTGTACCATGAGTGAAGCATACTTTAGGTGTGAGTGTAGCATGCAGTGAAGCATACTTTAGGTGTGAGGTACCATGTAGTGAAGCATACTTTAGATGTGAGCGTACCATGCAGTGAAGCATACTTTAGGTGTGAGTGTACCATGAGTGAAGCATACTTTAGGTGTGAGCGTACCATGCAGTGAAGCATACTTTAGGTGTGAGGTACCAGCAGTGAAGCATACTTTAGGTGTGAGGTACCATGTAGTGAAGCATACTTTAGGTGTGAGGTACCATGCAGTGAAGCATACTTTAGGTGTGAGGTAGCATGCAGTGAAGCATACTTTAGGTGTGAGCGTACCATCGTGAAGCATACTTTAGGTGTGAGCGTACCATGCAGTGAAGCATACTTTAGGTGTGAGGTACCATGTAGTGAAGCATACTTTAGGTGTGAGCGTACATGCAGTGAAGCATACTTTAGGTGTGAGGTACCATGCAGTGAAGCATACTTTAGGTGTGAGGTACCATGCAGTGAAGCATACTTTAGTGTGAGCGTACCATGCAGTGAAGCATACTTTAGGTGTGAGGTACCATGTAGTGAAGCATACTTTAGGTGTGAGCGTACCATGCAGTGAAGCATACTTTAGGTGTGAGGTACCATGTAGTGAAGCATACTTTAGGTGAGGTACCATGCAGTGAAGCATACTTTAGGTGTGAGCGTACCATGCAGTGAACATACTTTAGATGTGAGCGTACACATGCAGTGAAGCATACTTTAGGTGTGAGCGTACCATGCAGTGAAGCATACTTTAGGTGTGAGCGTACCATGCAGTGAAGCATACTTTAGATGTGAGGTACCATGCAGTGAAGCATACTTTAGGTGTGAGCGTACCATGCAGTGAAGCATACTTTAGGTGTGAGCGTACATGCAGTGAAGCATACTTTAGATGTGAGGTACCATGCAGTGAACATACTTTAGTGTGAGCGTACATGCAGTGAAGCATACTTTAGGTGTGAGGTACATGCAGTGAAGCATACTTTAGGTGTGAGCGTACCATGAGTGAAGCATACTTTAGGTGTGAGGTACATGCAGTGAAGCATACTTTAGGTGTGAGCGTACCATGAGTGAAGCATACTTTAGTGTGAGCGTACATGCAGTGAAGCATACTTTAGGTGTGAGCGTACCATGCAGTGAAGCATACTTTAGATGTGACGTACCATGCAGTGAAGCATACTTTAGGTGTGAGCGTACCATGCAGTGAAGCATACTTTAGTGTGAGGTACCATGCAGTGAAGCATACTTTAGTGTGAGTACCATGCAGTGAAGCATCTTTAGGTGTGAGGTACCATGAGTGAACATACTTTAGGTGTGAGCGTACAGCAGTGAAGCATACTTTAGGGTGTAGGTACCATGCAGTGAAGCATACTTTAGGTGTGAGGTACCATGCAGTGAAGCATACTTTAGGTGTGAGCGTACCATGTAGTGAAGCATACTTTAGGTGAGGACCATGCAGTGAAGCATACTTTAGGTGTGAGCGTACCATGCAGTGAAGCATACTTTAGGTGTGAGCGTACCATGTAGTGAAGCATACTTTAGGTGTGAGTGTACCATGTAGTGAAGCATACTTTAGGTGTGAGCGTACCATGCAGTGAAGCATACTTTAGGTGTGAGCGTACCATGCAGTGAAGCATACTTTAGGTGTGAGCGTACCATGTAGTGAAGCATACTTTAGGTGTGAGCGTACCATGTAGTGAAGCATACTTTAGGTGTGAGTGTACCATGCAGTGAAGCATACTTTAGGTGTGAGCGTACCATGTAGTGAAGCATACTTTAGGTGTGAGCGTACCATGAGTGAAGCATACTTTAGGTGTGAGTGTACCATGCAGTGAAGCATCTTTAGGTGTGAGGTAGCATGCAGTGAAGCATACTTTAGGTGTGAGCGAGCATGCAGTGAAGCATACTTTAGGTGTGAGCGTACCAGCAGTGAAGCATACTTTAGGTGTGAGGTACATGAGTGAAGCATACTTTAGGTGTGAGCGTACATGCAGTGAAGCATACTTTAGGTGTGAGCGTACCATGCAGTGAAGCATACTTTAGGTGTGAGCGTACCATGAGTGAAGCATACTTTAGGTGTGAGGTACCATGCAGTGAAGCATACTTTAGGTGTGAGTGTACCATGCAGTGAAGCATACTTTAGGTGTGAGCGTACCATGCAGTGAAGCATACTTTAGTGTGAGTGTACCAGCAGTGAAGCATACTTTAGGTGTGAGCGTACCATGCAGTGAAGCATACTTTAGGTGTGAGCGTACCAGCAGTGAAGCATACTTTAGGTGTGAGGTACCATGAGTGAAGCATACTTTAGGTGTGAGCGTACCATGTAGTGAAGCATACTTTAGGTGTGAGGTACATGCAGTGAAGCATACTTTAGTGTGAGGTACCAAGCAGTGAAGCATACTTTAGGTGTGAGCGTAGCATGCAGTGAAGCATACTTTAGGTGTGAGGTACCAAGCAGTGAAGCATACTTTAGGTGTGAGCGTAGCATGCAGTGAAGCATACTTTAGGTGTGAGGTACCATGCAGTGAAGCATATTTAGGTGTGAGCGTAGCATGCAGTGAAGCATACTTTAGATGTGAGCGTACCAGGCAGTGAAGCATACTTTAGGTGTGAGTGTACCATGCAGTGAAGCATACTTTAGGTGTGAGCGTACCATGTAGTGAAGCATACTTTAGGTGTGAGCGTAGCATGCAGTGAAGCATACTTTAGATGTGAGTGTACCAAGCAGTGAAGCATACTTTAGGTGTGAGCGTAGCATGCAGTGAAGCATACTTTAGATGTGAGTGTACCAAGCAGTGAAGCATACTTTAGGTGTGAGCGTAGCATGCAGTGAAGCATACTTTAGTGTGAGGTACCATGCAGTGAAGCATACTTTAGGTGTGAGCGTACCATGCAGTGAAGCATACTTTAGATGTGAGTGTACCATGCAGTGAAGCATACTTTAGGTGTGAGCGTACCATGCAGTGAAGCATACTTTAGATGTTAGTGTACCAAGCAGTGAAGCATACTTTAGGTGTGAGCGTACCATGCAGTGAAGCATACTTTAGGTGTGAGTGTACCATGCAGTGAAGCATATTTAGGTGTGAGGTACCATGCAGTGAAGCATACTTTAGGTGTGAGCGTACCATGCAGTGAAGCATACTTTAGGTGTGAGGTACATGCAGTGAAGCATACTTTAGTGTGAGCGTACCATGCAGTGAAGCATACTTTAGGTGTGAGCGTAGCATGCAGTGAAGCATACTTTAGGTGTGAGGTACCATGCAGTGAAGCATACTTTAGGTGTGAGCGTACCATGAGTGAAGCATACTTTAGATGTGAGTGTACCAGCAGTGAAGCATACTTTAGGTGTGAGCGTACCATGAGTGAACATACTTTAGATGTGAGGTACCATGAGTGAAGCATACTTTAGGTGTGAGGTACCATGAGTGAAGCATACTTTAGATGTGAGGTACCATGAGTGAAGCATACTTTAGGTGTGAGGTACCATGCAGTGAAGCATACTTTAGATGTAGTGTACCAGCAGTGAAGCATACTTTAGGTGTGAGCGTACCATGCAGTGAAGCATACTTAGTGTGAGGTACCATGAGTGAAGCATACTTTAGTGTGAGGTACCATGAGTGAAGCATACTTTAGGTGTGAGGTACCATGAGTGAAGCATACTTTAGGTGTGAGGTACCATGAGTGAAGCATACTTTAGTGTGAGTGTACCATGAGTGAAGCATATTTAGGTGTGAGCGTACATGCAGTGAAGCATACTTTAGGTGTGAGGTACCATGCAGTGAAGCATACTTTAGGTGTGAGGTACCATGTAGTGAAGCATACTTTAGTGTGAGTGTACCATGAGTGAAGCATACTTTTGAGGTGTAAAAGTGTGTACCATGTAGTGAAGCATACTTTTATGTGAGTGTACCATGAGTGAAGCATACTTTAGGTGTGAGCGTACCATGTAGTGAAGCATACTTTAGGTGTGAGTGTACCATGTAGTGAAGCATACTTTAGTGTGAGTGTACCATGAGTGAAGCATACTTTAGGTGTGAGGTACCATGAGTGAAGCATACTTTAGTGTGAGTGTACCATGTAGTGAAGCATACTTTAGGTGTGAGGTACCATGAGTGAAGCATACTTTAGATGTGAGGTACCATGAGTGAAGCATACTTTAGGTGTGAGTGTACCATGTAGTGAAGCATACTTTAGGTGTGAGTGTACCATGTAGTGAAGCATACTTTAGGTGTGAGCGTACCATGAGTGAAGCATCTTTAGGTGTGAGTGTACCATGAGTGAAGCATACTTTAGGTGTGAGTGTACCATGTAGTGAAGCATACTTTAGGTGTGAGCGTACCATGCAGTGAAGCATACTTTAGGTGTGAGTGTACCATGTAGTGAAGCATACTTTAGGTGTGAGCGTACCATGCAGTGAAGCATACTTTAGGTGTGAGTGTACCATGTAGTGAAGCATACTTTAGGTGTGAGCGTACCATGCAGTGACGCATACTTTAGGTGTGAGCGCATTTATGTCACGTATAGAATCTTACAACCTGTGTCTTTCTGGAGTTCTTAATGGATTATGAGTTACAACTTGACGTTGGTGATCATTATAAACTTAGATTTAAATATCTAGTGGAAGTATAACTAAAGTGAAGAACAAAGAGAGAGAAAAAAAAACAGACAGACAGAGGAAGAATGCAAGGAAGAAGACTAGAGAACTAAACAAACATTAGGATAGGTAGCTATGTGTAGAGATAAGTTCCTTCGAGTGTAGTGGATAAGAGAATTACAAATAAAAACAATCCAAATAATGGATAGACTGGTGGAAATGTTCGGTGAGGCATCTAGGAAAAACGGAGCTCTAAACATCCTATAGTGAGTCTAGAGCAAGGTAAACAAATAGAACATAAAGAACATCAGAAAATAAGGAATAAGTACAAGAGTGTAAGAAAGAAGAGTAAGTATTCGAAGGATGTGTTATTAGAAAGATAAAACAGGAGCCAAAACTGTTTCAGCCATATTACTGGAAAATATCTAGAGAGGTATGAGATTTTACTATGAAAGACGAAGAATTATTTTAGAAAATATGTAGCGTACTTCTGTAAGTTCTCTGAGGAAGACCAACGGAAACTACTGAGTATCACCGTAACCACGACAGTCCAGGAACCTACTACGCATATGCATATATATATATATATATATATATATATATATATATATATATATATATATATATATATATAAGTAAAAAAAAGAAATTTTGGCTTAAATAACAACGCTCTTGTTGCCGAATAAGGCAAGCGGAAATTTGTGTATGCAAAAATCAATCTGAACCTAACGAAAAAAATATATTTAATTGAGTTTGTTTATTATATATATACTACATCTGCATTCTGTTTGTTTCAAGTGCATCCGAGACAGTTAGAGTCGTCCAGTAGTTACTAGATGCAGGAGCGACCTGCTCTAAACCCATGCTGCCCTGGGTTGTGCAATTGTGAGTCGTCCAGTAGTTACTAGATGCAGGAGCGACCTGCTCTAAACCCATGCTGCCCTGGGTTGTGCAATTGTGAGTCGTCCAGTAGTTACTAGATGCAGGAGCTACCTGCTCTAAACCCATGCTGCCCTGGGTTGTGCAATTGTGAGTCGTCCAGTAGTTACTAGATGCAGGAGCTACCTGCTCTAAACCCATGTTGCCCTGGGTTGTGCAATTGTGAGTCGTCCAGTAGTTACTAGATGCAGGAGCGACCTGCTCTAAACCCATGTTGCCCTGGGTTGTGCAATTGTGAGTCGTCCAGTAGTTACTAGATGCAGGAGCTACCTGCTCTAAACCCATGCCGCCCTGGGTTGTGCAATTGTGAGTCGTCCAGTAGTTACTAGATGCAGGAGCGACCTTCTCTAAACCCATGCTGCCCTGGGTTGTGCAATTGTGAGTCGTCCAGTAGTTACTAGATGCAGGAGCGACCTGCTCTAAACCCATGTTGCCCTGGGTTGTGCAATTGTGAGTCGTCCAGTAGTTACTAGATGCAGGAGCGACCTGCTCTAAACCCATGTTACCCTGGGTTGTGCAATTGTGAGTCGTCCAGTAGTTACTAGATGCAGGAGCGACCTGCTCTAAACCCATGCTGCCCTGGGTTGTGCAATTGTGAGTCGTCCAGTAGTTACTAGATGCAGGAGCGACCTGCTCTAAACCCATGCTGCCCTGGGTTGTGCAATTGTGAGTCGTCCAGTAGTTACTAGATGCAGGAGCGACCTGCTCTAAACCCATGCTGCCCTGGGTTGTGCAATTGTGAGTCGTCCAGTAGTTACTAGATGCAGGAGCGACCTGCTCTAAACCCATGCTGCTCTGGGTTGTGCAATTGTGAGTCGTCCAGTAGTTACTAGATGCAGGAGCGACCTGCTCTAAACCCATGCTGCCCTGGGTTGTGCAATTGTGAGTCCTCCAGTAGTTACTAGATGCAGGAGCGACCTGCTCTAAACCCATGCTGCCCTGGGTTGTGCAATTGTGAGTCGTCCAGTAGTTACTAGATGCAGGAGCGACCTGCTCTAAACCCATGCTGCCCTGGGTTGTGCAATTGTGAGTCCTCCAGTAGTTACTAGATGTAGGAGCGACCTGCTCTAAACCCATGTTGCCCTGGGTTGTGCAATTGTTGGGAATCCAAGTGGTTGGCGATCAGGCTTCTTATAACCCTTTTATTTATTTTTGTAATGTGGGACATTAGTGCTATCGGTCTATGATTCTTTGATATTCTTTTACTGCCACCTCGGTGAAGTGGAGTTATATCCATTGTTTTTAGTGACTTTGGGAAGACCTTAGTGTCAAGGCGAGCTTTCCATAGAATACTCGTGTGACGTGATAGAGGTTTCTCGTAAATCTTGAACACGGAGTTCCACGAGTCTGGGTCTGGGGCAGAGTGTATGGTCATGTTGTCAATGGCTCTTCCAATGTCCATTGATGTTAGGGTTATGTCAGAAATATTGTCGACTATTAGGCCAATTAACGCCTCACTAAATACAGAGTCATATTGAGATTTCAGTGTTACACTCATTTCTTTGCTTTCTTCACAAGAGCTTGATACTGGGTGGGGTTTTTGCCTTTGATTTGGCATATGAAAAGAAATATATTTTTTTTTTTTTCAATTTCATTAATTGCTTATAGTTCTTTCAGTCTCTCCTGGATCCTGTATGATGCCTTCTGTATAGTCCAGCTTTCTTAAGAAACTTTGTGATTCCTCTTCTTTCCCTGTTGAGGGATCGTCTCTTTCCAGTTTACATCTCTTCTTTTTTCTTAGGTGAATGTGCCTTGTACATAATTCAAGTGCCAAATAGTTGATCCTTTCCAGACACTGGTTCGGATCCTTGTTATTTAGGATATCTTCCCAGAAAGTTTCGTTAAGAACATGATTTATTCGATTCCAGCTGATGTTCTTAATGTTAAAGTTGAGTTTGGTGAAGGTACCCTAATAACTGTTAGCATTATGCTGGTCAGGACTCCTGTGCATACAAGTCAGAACTTTAATTAGGTTGTGACCTGAATTAACTGTCTTTGATACTGTTATATTTCTTACCAGGTCATCATTATTTGTGAAAACAAGGTCACCTGTATATTCCAGGTTTGTTGGCTCCACTATTTGCTGGCTCATTTGTGTGAGAATTTTCATCTGAGCTTCCTTCTGGGAATATCTCAGCTGTAACATTCTTTGCTGTGTTCTTCCAAGATATTTGGATTGTGTCTCCAAGCCAACAAGGCTCAGAGGTAATGTAATATTTTTGTAATTTCTTGTCATTTCTTGCCATTTTTAGTTTCTCATTGTTTGTGTGGTGTGGACCTCGTGATCCCTTACAGCTGGTGTGTACCTCGTGATCCCTTACAGCTGGTGTGTACCTCGTGATCCCTTACAGCTGGTGTGTACCTCGTGATCCCTTACAGCTGGTGTGTACCTCGTGATCCCTTACAGCTGGTGTGTACCTCGTGATCCCTTACAGCTGGTGTGTACCTCGTGATCCCTTACAGCTGGTGTGTACCTCGTGATCCCTTACAGCTGGTGTGTACCTCGTGATCCCTTACAGCTGGTGTGTACCTCGTGATCCCTTACAGCTGGTGTGTACCTCGTGATCCCTTACAAGCTGGTGTGTACCTCGTGATCCCTTACAGCTGGTGTGTACCTCGTGATCCCTTACAGCTGGTGTGTACCTCGTGATCCCTTACAGCGGTGTGTACCTCGTGATCCCTACAGCTGGTGGTACCTCGTGATCCCTTACAGCTGGTGTGTACCTCGTGATCCCTTACAGCTGGTGTGTACCTCGTGATCCCTTACAGCTGGTGTGTACCTCGATCCCTTACAGCTGGTGTGTACCTCGTGATCCCTTACAGCTGGTGTGTACCTCGTGATCCCTTACAGCTGGTGTATACCTCGTGATCCCTTACAGCTGGTGTGTACCTCGTGATCCCTTACAGCTGGTGTGTACCTCGTGATCCCTTACAGCTGGTGTGTACCTCGTGATCCCTTACAGCTGGTGTGTACCTCGTGATCCCTTAAAGCTGGTGTGTACCTCGTGATCCCTTACAGCTGGTGTGTACCTCGTGATCCCTTACAGCTGGTGTGTACCTGGTGATCCCTTACAGCTGGTGTGTACCTCGTGATCCCTTACAGCTGGTGTGTACCTCGTGATCCCTTACAGCTGGTGTGTACCTGGTGATCCCTTACAGCTGGTGTGTACCTCGTGATCCCTTACAGCTGGTGTGCAGAGAGTCTGTGGTGAAGCATTGTTGTTGTAGACTGATGACCAACGTATTTCAGTGTGAACAAGTTTCCAGGGGTAGAACGAAATATTCGTTGTGTTGATGAGAACAGTTTCTTTGTATAAGATAAGTGGAAAGAAGAAGGACGAGGTAGAGTTGAAAGCAAATGAGAACTTGAAATATGAGAAACTGAGTGAGAAATAATATAATGTAATTGACTGGTATATCTACTATTAGCAAAATTAATCAAGAAAATAGAAACAGTGTACAAAAGAAGAAAATTATAATAAAATAATTTATAATATTACAGAAAGATGTAAACTGTAATTATGAGGTAAAATTTTACTTATAATAAACTAATAAATAATTTGAGATGACACGAATTCTTGAAAGTTACAGAATGTAATAATAAAGACATTCACTGGACACAGTGAGATAAAGATAATTATACAAAGTAATTATAATTATTTGCTACAAGAAATAATTAACACACAGTGGTTGCAACACTGATCTCTCATTAACACACAGTGGTTGCAACACTGATCTCTCATTAACACACAGTGGTTGCAACACTGATCTCTCATTAACACACAGTGGTTGCAACACTGGTCTCTTGCAAGGAGGTACGTGACTTCTGACTGGTACATGCTGGTACACACAGTGGTTGCAACACTGGTCTCTTGCAAGGAGGTACGTGACTTCTGACTGGTACATGCTGGTACACACAGTGGTTGCAACACTGGTCTCTTGCAAGGAGGTACGTGACTTCTGACTGGTACATGCTGGTACACACAGTGGTTGCAACACTGGTCTCTCATTAACACACAGTGGTTGCAACACTGGTCTCTCATTAACACACAGTGGTTGCAACACTGGTCTCTCATTAACACACAGTGGTTGCAACACTGGTCTCTTATTAACACACAGTGGTTGCAACACTGGTCTCTCATTAACACACAATGGTTGCAACACTGGTCTCTCATTAACACACAGTGGTTGCAACACTGGTCTCTCATTAACACACAGTGGTTGCAACACTGGTCTCTCATTAACACACAGTGGTTGCAACACTGGTCTCATTAACACACAGTGGTTGCAACACTGGTCTCTCATTAAACACAATGGTTGCAACACTAGTCTCCTCATTAACACACAGTGGTTGCAACACTGGTCTCTCATTAACACAATGGTTGCAACACTGGTCTCTCATTAACACACAGTGGTTGCAACACTGGTCTCTTATTAACACACAGTGGTTGCAACACTGGTCTCTCATTAACACACAATAGTTGCAACACTGGCCTCTCATTAACACACAATGGTTGCAACACTGGTCTCTCATTAACACACAGTGGTTGCAACACTGGTCTCTCATTAACACACAGTGGTTGCAACACTGGTCTCTCATTAACACACATTGGTTGCAACACTGGTCTCTCATTAACACACAATGGTTGCAACACTGGTCTCTCATTAACACACAATGGTTGCAACACTGGTCTCTCATTAACACACAGTGGTTGCAACACTGGTCTCTCATTAACACACGGTGGTTGCAACACTGGTCTCTCATTAACACACAGTGGTTGCAACACTGATCTCTCATTAACACACAGTGGATGCAACACTGATATCTCATTAACACACAGTGGTTGCAACACTGATCTCTCATTAACACACAGTGGTTGCAACACTGATCTCTCATTAACACACAGTGGTTGCAACACTGATCTCTCATTAACACACAGTGGTTGCAACACTGATCTCTCATTAACACACAGTGGTTGCAACACTGGTCTCTTGCAAGGAGGTACGTGACTTCTGACTGGTACATGCTGGTACACACAGTGGTTGCAACACTTGTCTCTTGCAAGGAGGTACGTGACTTCTGACTGGTACATGCTGGTACACACAGTGGTTGCAACACTGGTCTCTTGCAAGGAAGTACCTGACTTCTGACTGGTACATGCTGGTACACACAGTGGTTGCAACACTGGTCTCTTGCAAGGAGGTACGTGACTTCTGACTGGTACATGCTGGTACACACAGTGGTTGCAACACTGGTCCTTGCAAGGAGGTACGTGACTTGACTGGTACATGCTGGTACACACAGTGGTTGCAACACTAGTCTCTTGCAAGGAGGTACGTGACTTCTGACTGGTACATGCTGGTACACACAGTGGTTGCAACACTGGTCTCTTGCAAGGAGGTACGTGACTTCTGACTGGTACATGCTGGTACACACAGTGGTTGCAACACTGGTCTCTTGCAAGGAGGTACGTGACTTCGACTGGTACATGCTGGTACACACAGTGGTTGCAACACTGGTCTTTTGCAAGGAAGTACGTGACTTCTGACTGGTACATGCTGGTACACACAGTGGTTGCAACACTGGTCTCTTGCAAGGAAGTACGTGACTTCTGACTGGTACATGCTGGTACACACAGTGGTTGCAACACTGGTCTCTTGCAAGGAAGTACGTGACTTCTGACTGGTACATGCTGGTACACACAGTGGTTGCAACACTGGTCTCTGCAAGGAGGTACGTGACTTTGACTGGTACATGCTGGTACACACAGTGGTTGCAACACTGGTCTCTTGCAAGGAAGTACGTGACTTCTGACTGGTACATGCTGGTACACACAGTGGTTGCAACACTGGTCTCTGGCAAGGAAGTACGTGACTTGACTGGTACATGCTGGTACACACAGTGGTTGCAACACTGGTCTCTAAGAAGTACGTGACTTCGACTGGTACATGCTGGTACACACAGTGGTTGCAACACTGGTCTCTTGCAAGGAAGTACGTGACTTGACTGGTACATGCTGGTACACACAGTGGTTGCAACACTGGTACAGCTGGTACACACAGTGGTTGCAACACTGGTCTCTTGCAAGGAGGTACGTGACTTCTGACTGGTACATGCTGGTACACACAGTGGTTGCAACACTGGTCTCTTGCAAGGAGGTACGTGACTTCTGACTGGTACATGCTGGTACACACAGTGGTTGCAACACTGGTCTCTTGCAAGGAGGTACGTGACTTCTGACTGGTACATGCTGGTACACACAGTGGTTGCAACACTGGTCTCTTTCAAGGAAGCACGTGACGTCTGACTGGTACATGCTGGCACACAGTAGTTGCAACACTGGTCTCTTGCAAGGAGGTACGTGACTTGACTGGTACATGCTGGTACACACAGTGGTTGCAACACTGGTCTCTTGCAAGGAGGTACGTGACTTGACTGGTACATGCTGGTACACACAGTGGTTGCAACACTGGTCTCTTGCAAGGAAGTACGTGACTTCTGACTGGTACATGCTGGTACACACAGTGGTTGCAACACTGGTCTCTTGCAAGGAGGTACGTGACTTCTGACTGGTACATGCTGGTACACACAGTGGTTGCAACACTGGTCTCTTGCAAGGAAGCACGTGACGTCTGACTGGTACATGCTGGTCACACAGTAGTTGCAACACTGGTCTCTTGCAAGGAAGCACGTGACTTCTGACTGGTACATGCTGGTACACACAGTGGTTGCAACACTGGTCTCTTGCAAGGAAGCACGTGACGTCTGACTGGTACATGCTGGTACACACAGTAGTTGCAACACTGGTCTCTTGCAAGGAAGCACGTGACTTCTGACTGGTACATGCTGGTACACACAGTAGTTGCAACACTGGTCTCTTGCAAGGAAGCACGTGACTTCTGACTGGTACATGCTGGTACACACAGTGGTTGCAACACTGGTCTCTTGCAAGGAGCACGTGACTTCTGACTGGTACATGCTGGTACACACAGTAGTTGCAACACTGGTCTCTTGCAAGGAAGCACGTGACTTCTGACTGGTACATGCTGGTACACACAGTAGTTGCAACACTGGTCTCTTGCAAGGAAGCACGTGACTTCTGACTGGTACATGCTGGTACACACAGTAGTTGCAACACTGGTCTCTTGCAAGGAAGCACGTGACTTCTGACTGGTACATGCTGGTACACACAGTAGTTGCAACACTGGTCTCTTGCAAGGAAGCACGTGACTTCTGACTGGTACATGCTGGTACACACAGTAGTTGCAACACTGGTCTCTTGCAAGGAAGCACGTGACTTCTGACTGGTAATGCTGGTACACACAGTAGTTGCAACACTGGTCTCTTGCAAGGAAGCACGTGACTTCTGACTGGTACATGCTGGTACACACGTAGTTGCAACACTGGTCTCTTGCAAGGAGGTACGTGACTTGACTGGTACATGCTTACACACAGTGTTGAACTGGTCTTGCAAGGCATGACTCTGGACTGGACATGCTGGTCACAGTGTTGCAACACTGGTCTCTTGCAAGGAAGTACGTGACTCTGACTGGTACATGCTGGTACACACAGTAGTTGCAACACTGGTCTCTTGCAAGGAGGTACGTGACTTCTGACTGGTACATGCTAGTACACACAGTAGTTGCAACACTGGTCTCTTGCAAGGAGGTACGTGACTTCTGACTGGTACATGCTGGTACACACAGTGGTTGCAACACTGGTCTCTTGCAAGGAGGTACGTGACTTCTGACTGGTACATGCTGGTACACACAGTAGTTGCAACACTGGTCTCTTGCAAGGAGGTACGTGACTTCTGACTGGTACATGCTGGTACACACAGTGGTTGCAACACTGGTCTCTTGCAAGGAGGTACGTGACTTCTGACTGGTACATGCTGGTACACACAGTGGTTGCAACACTGGTCTCTTGCAAGGAAGTACGTGACTTCTGACTGGTACATGCTGTTACACAGTGGTTGCAACACTGGTCTCTTGCAAGGAAGTACGTGACTTCGACTGGTACATGCTGGTACACACAGTGGTTGCAACACTGGTCTCTTGCAAGGAGGTACGTGACTTCTGACTGGTACATGCTGGTACACACAGTAGTTGCAACACTGGTCTCTTGCAAGGAAGTACGTGACTTCTGACTGGTACATGCTGGTACACACAGTGGTTGCAACACTGGTCTCTTGCAAGGAGGTACGTGACTTCTGACTGGTACATGCTGGTACACACAGTGGTTGCAACACTGGTCTCTTGCAAGGAAGTACGTGACTTCTGACTGGTACATGCTGGTACACACAGTGGTTGCAACACTGGTCTCTTGCAAGGAAGTACGTGACTTCTGACTGGTACATGCTGGTACACACAGTAGTTGCAACACTGGTCTCTTGCAAGGAAGTACGTGACTTCTGACTGGTACATGCTGGTACACACAGTGGTTGCAACACTGGTCTCTTGCAAGGAAGTACGTGACTTCTGACTGGTACATGCTGGTACACACAGTGGTTGCAACACTGGTCTCTTGCAAGGAAGTACGTGACTTCTGACTGGTACATGCTGGTACACACAGTGGTTGCAACACTGGTCTCTTGCAAGGAAGTACGTGACTTCTGACTGGTACATGCTGGTACACACAGTGGTTGCAACACTGGTCTCTTGCAAGGAGGTACGTGACTTCTGACTGGTACATGCTGGTACACACAGTGGTTGCAACGCTGGTCTCTTGCAAGGAGGTACGTGACTTCTGACTGGTACATGCTGGTACACACAGTGGTTGCAACACTGGTCTCTTGCAAGGAGGTACGTGACTTCTGACTGGTACATGGTGGTACACACAGTGGTTGCAACACTGGTCTCTTGCAAGGAGGTACGTGACTTCTGACTGGTACATGGTGGTACACACAGTGGTTGCAACACTGGTCTCTTGCAAGGAGGTACGTGACTTCTGACTGGTACATGCTGGTAAAGCTTGTAATTACTGATCATGCGGAAGCAAGAAAGGCTATCAGTCCCTCTGGAGGGCTGAGTCCCTCATGTGCTGAAAGGGCTGATACCCTCCATCCTGGAGAAATTTTCTCCACAATGTATGTGTGTATATATATATATATATATATATATATATATATATATATATATATATATATATATATATATGTCGTGCTGATTAGGTAAAACTTGCTATTTTGGCTTAAATAGCAACGCTCACCTTGCCATATAAGACAAGTGAAAATTTGTGTATGCAATAATTTGCCAAAATCATTCTGAACATAACGAAAAAATATATTTCATTGTGTTTGTTTATTATTAAATTAATGTTAACGTATCTAAAATATATTTAGTTGGGTTAGGCTAAATTAAATTGCGCTTGTTGTAATAAGGTTAGGTAGGTTTTCAAAGTTTCTCTTGGTACAAAATTATAAATTCTTACATTAACATAAATGAAAAAATATATCTTTAAACGTATAAGAGAAAATTTTAGAAAGGACTTAATTTTAGATGAGTTCTTGCTAATTGACCAGTTTTACCTAATCGGCACGACATATATATATATATATATATATATATATATATATATATATATATATATATATATATATATATATATATATATATATATATATATATATATATATATATATATATATATATAAACATTGAAATTTTAAAGCTACTAGATTATCTCAACACAAAGTACTGATTGAAGTCAATAACAATGACCCTGAAATAATCGTGCCACAAATAACATACGTGAACAAATAAGAAAAGGGTGTGAATGGCTTTATAAATACTGGATTAACGTGGCGGACACCAAATTCGTTCTATGCAAAAATATACAAAAATATACAAAAGCCAGCAGTGCAAAAGCGATGCGAGAGGAATGAGGAAATTTTGAGTTATATCAGCAATAAAATCAAACCCATTTTACTATTATGCTCCCTTAAAATAAATCTCTAATATATATCTTCTATTCTTATTTCTTCTTTTTAATTGTGCTACAATATCGACTACATTCAATATATAGTCTTTGATTCGTTCAGGCGGCATTCCAAGACCTACTTGCATTAACATCAATTTTAGCTGCTCTAGCGCCATTTTTGGCGTATTTGCATTTAGCGTTGATATAGACCCAGAATGACCAGTATTTATTGCACTTGTAAAGCTAAAAGCTTTAACACCTCTTAGTTCTCCAAGCATATTCTGTCAGGTGTTAATCTCAGGTAAGCTTATATTAAATTCTTAGCAGTGACCTTTGTTCTCCCTGGGTCTCTCTTTGATACAAGTAAACGTATTCTATTGAAATCTATTTCTGGTGTGTTTTCACTACATATTATTCTCTAATGTTTATGTATAACTCGAAGCACTGCATGAGTGAAAGCAGTTTTCCCTGTTGAAGTTCCTCCACTTATAATAATATTTTTTTTTTTTAGAACAGATTGCAGTAGGAAGTTTTTAATATCTTTCTGAATAAATAAATCCTTGAGTACAACAGATCAGTCATCAACTTCTACGATTGATGTACCATCAAAAGCGCCAAGTTTTCATAATTATGGAGATGTAGCTTGGTTGATGGTTTCTTTATTGACATACATATTGTCCCAGGCTCACAAGCCACCGCCATATAATAATTTGTATTCTAAAACTAGATGGTAATGTTACAGAGAGAAAAAGAGTTTCTTCAGTAATTCTTGATCCGCTGTTTCTGCAACAAGTTGAGTTAATTCTCCTAGATGACTTAGGTCAAGTTAGTTCTCCTAGATGACTTAGGTCAAGTTAGTTCTCCTAGATGACTTAGGTCAAGTTAGTTCTCCTAGATGACTTAGGTCAAGTTAGTTCTCCTAGATGACTTAGGTCAAGTTAGTTCTCATAGATGACTTAGGTCAAGTTAGTTCTCCTAGATGACTTAGGTCAAGTTAGTTCTCCTAGATGACTTAGGTCATGTTAGTTCTCCTAGATGACTTAGGTCAAGTTAGTTCTCCTAGATGACTTAGGTCAAGTTAGTTCTCCTAGATGACTTAGGTCAAGTTAGTTCTCCTAGATGACTTAGGTCAAGTTAGTTCTCCTAGATGACTTAGGTCAAGTTTAGGTGAAAATTCTTTCCTAATTTCGCCACCATTTTTAACCCATACTTCTTGAGGTTGATTTATAGATATTTCACTCACACCATCTTTAGAGAAGATACTTTTTTATGGGTTGAAATATGTTTCTAGTGCTGCTAACTTCATGGTAATATAACCTTTCCATTTATTAATTCGACTGGGAATATCAAATCTTTTTGTAATATGATACAAAAGTTTCTCAATCTACAGATATAATTGCTTCTGTTCAATTTTTTTTTAATTGCTTGAGAAGACAAATTGGCAAACTGATCGACCCCTTTTGAAGTTCATTGTCGCCAGGTTGACCTGTGGTGGAAGTTCCGCTGCCAGAATAACTTCCAGTTGTGGTAGTAGTTGTGTTAGTAGTTGTGGTAGTAGTTGTGTTAGTAGTTGTGGTAGTAGTTGTGTTAGTAGTTGTGGTAGTAGTTGTGTTAGTAGTTGTGGTAGTAGTTGTGTTAGTAGTTGTGGTAGTAGTTGTGTTAGTAGTTGTGGTAGTAGTTGTGTTAGTAGTGATTCCTGCTAAACTGCTTAGTTTTTGTGCTCCAGTGATATTAAATAAGAAACTAGAAAGGCATCTGTAAGCAGTGTGAAAAACTTGTTATCTATATCACACCTTATTCCAGTTCTGCTTAGTCTGTACCTTAGTCTGTACCTTAGTCTGTACCAGAGGAAGCCATTGCTATATCAGTGCCGTCAAGTCTTAGTCTGTACCAGAGGAAGCCATTGCTATATCAGTGCCGTCAAGTCTTAGTCTGTACCAGAGGAAGCGATTGCTATATCAGTGCCGTCAAGTCTTAGTCTGTACCAGAGGAAGCCATTGCTATATCAGTGCTGTCAAGTCTTAGTCTGTACCAGAGGAAGCCATTGCTATATCAGTGCTGTCAAGTCTTAGTCTGTACCAGAGGAAGCCATTGCTATATCAGTGCTGTCAAGTCTAATCAATCTGTTCCAAATTACATTTGTCCTTGTTTGTCCTTGTTTGTCCTTGTTTGTCCTGGCTTGACCATAAACTCATAACTTCCTACAAGACGAGAACCCTCGGGTATTACTTAGAACGTTGTTACCAGACTCTGAGTAAATCCCAGGTGATAATATTGTTCTTAAAGTCGCAGTTATATCAGTATTAATAACAATGGTCCAGATGAGTTTTGAAATTATTTGGTATCCAAAGAACTATTATCAAAACCTAAAAATTCACTGCCTAAAATTTTATTTTTGTTAAGTTTCTTTATCAACTTGTGAGTCTCCAGTATTGTTTTTTACCACTACCTTTGCGCTTTTGTTCTGGCATCTTTCTTCTGCTCCAGAATCAACACTGTTTGAAGAGACGCCACCACACGTATTGGTAACTTCAGTGTTAGAGGATGTAAACACAATTGTAGGAGGAGGAGGAGGGAGGTAATGGTGGAACTGGTTCCATGACAGCAGATGGTTCAGGTAGTGTTGATAGCAGATGGTTCAGGTAGTGTTGATAGCAGATGGTTCAGGTAGTGTTGATAGCAGATGGTTCAGGTAGTGTTGATAGCAGATGGTTCAGGTAGTGTTGATAGCAGATGGTTCAGGTAGTGTTGATAGCAGATGGTTCAGGTAGTGTTGATAGCAGATGGTTCAGGTAGTGTTGATAGCAGATGGTTCAGGTAGTGTTGATAGCAGATGGTTCAGGTAGTGTTGATATCAGATGGTTCAGGTAGTGTTGATAGGAGATGGTTCAGGTAGTGTTTATAGCAGATGGTTCAGGTAGTGTTGACAGCATATGGTTCAGGTAGTGTTGCCAGCAGATGGTTCAGGTAGTGTTGCCAGCAGATGGTTCAGGTAGTGTTGACAGCAGATGGTTCAGGTAGTGTTGACAGCAGATGGTTCAGGTAGTGTTGCCAGCAGATGGTTCAGGTAGTGTTGACAGCAGATGGTTCAGGTAGTGTTGACAGCAGATGGTTCAGGTAGTGTTGCCAGCAGATGGTTCAGGTAGTGTTGCCAGCAGATGGTTCAGGTAGTGTTGACAGCAGATGGTTCAGGTAGTGTTGATAGCAGATGGTTCAGGTAGTGTTGACAGCAGATGGTTCAGGTAGTGTTGCCAGCAGATGGTTCAGGTAGTGTTGCCAGCAGATGGTTCAGGTAGTGTTGACAGCAGATGGTTCAGGTAGTGTTGACAGCAGATGGTTCAGGTAGTGTTGACAGCAGATGGTTCAGGTAGTGTTGACAGCAGATGGTTCAGGTAGTGTTGACAGCAGATGGTTCAGGTAGTGTTGACAGCAGATGGTTCAGGTAGTGTTGCCAGCAGATGGTTCAGGTAGTGTTGACAGCAGATGGTTCAGGTAGTGTTGACAGCAGATGGTTCAGGTAGTGTTGACAGCAGATGGTTCAGGTAGTGTTGCCAACAGATGGTTCAGGTAGTGTTGCCAGCAGATGGTTCAGGTAGTGTTGCCAGCAGATGGTTCAGGTAGTGTTGCCAGCAGATGGTTCAGGTAGTGTTGCCAGCAGATGGTTCAGGTAGTGTTGACAGCAGATGGTTCAGGTAGTGTTGCCAGCAGATGGTTCAGGTAGTGTTGCCGGTTGTGCGGTGTTGGTGTTTTTGTTTAAGGTAACTCTTGGTAATGATATTGATTGCTTTACTATTTTTTGTTCGTTACTATTTTTGTATCATAATCAATTTATTGTTGTTCTATAGATAGTCTACCTCCATGAACAATAAAATAAAATAAAGCACCTATAGCCGATAATGATAAAAAGCTATTCATTTTTTAATAATCTGAGCCAACTGCAACAGAAGAAAATTATTTTCTGAATATTTTTCTTTGCAACCTTGATGCCATCAAACTTGCGTTTAGGTGTTGTGGACTAGTAGTCTCATTTGAGGCAGTGCTATTTAAACCACTTTTAGGCTGAGATATTGCCTCCACAATTTCGTTAGTAGAATTTTGTTCATTTTTGTTTACATTCTGTTGCTTAACCAATTTGTTATTTGTTACCTCTACCCTTTTTGTTAGCTGATGAAATATGAAAGGGTGAACCAATAGAGTTGACTAAAATATAATCTTTAATCTTTTTAGGGATAATCAAAAACTTTTACCGGTGCTTAATAAATCTGTACCAGTGATTTGATAGACAAAATTATAGGGAATTGCGGTTGGAATTATATCATCATCGGTAATAACGCTTGATGTTTCCAGGGACATGATTTCTGTATTTACATCAGGATAGAAGAATCTTACCACATAAACTAACTCTTCATCAACCATCAAGAACTGCAAGACGCATCTGTCACGAGCCTTCAGCATTCAATCTTTGAAAGGGTTCTAAGAAGCAAGATCGCCAACCACCTAGATGCCCATCAGTTACATAACCCAGGACAACACGGGTTTAGAGCAGGTCGCTCCTGTCTGCCCCAGCTACTGGACCACTATGACAAGGTCCTGGATGCTGTAGAGGATAAACAAAATACAGATGTAGTATACACAGACTTTGCAAAAGCTTTCGACAAGTGTGACCATGGCGTAATAGTAAACAAAATGCGTGATAAAGGAATAACAGAAAAAGTTGGTAGATGGATCTATAACTTCCTGACAAATAAAACACAAAGAGTAATAGTGAACAGAGTAAAGTCTGAGGCAGCTATGGTGAAAAAGCTCTGTTCCACAAGGCACAGTACTCGCTCCCATTCTATTCCTAATCCTCATATCGGATTTAGACAGAGATGTAAGCCATAGCTCCGTGTCTTCCTTTGCGGATGACACCCGAATTGCCATGACAGTGACCTCCATCGAAGACACCGCAAGACTCCAAGCGGACATCAACCAAATCTTCAAATGGGCCACTCAAAACAATATGAAGTTCAATGAAGAGAAATTTTAACTTCTCAGAAATGGAAAACTTGAGGAAATTAAAACTGTATCAGAGTATACGACAAATTCTAATCATACAATAGAGCGAAAAAGTAATGTGAAGGACCTGGGAGTGATAATGTCAGAGGATCTCGCCTTCAAAGACCACAACAATGTATCTACCGCATCTGCTAGGAAAATGATAGGATGGATAATGAAAACCTTAAAAACTAGGGACGCCAATCCCATGATGATTCTCATAAAATCGCTTGTTCTCTCTAGGCTGGAATACTGCTGTACACTAACTGCCCCCTTCAAGGCAGGCAAAATTGCTGACCTGGAGAGTGTACAAAGAACTTTAACGGCACACATAAATACGATAAGGCACCTAAATTACTGGGAATCGTTGAAGACTCTTGATGTAAATTCCCTGGATTGCAGGCGAGAAAGATGCATGATAAAATAAACTTGGAAAATCCTAGAGGGATTAGTACAAAACTTGCACATGAAAATCCCTCCCTATGAAAGCAAAAGACTCGGTAGGAGATGCAACATTCCCCCAATGAAAAGCAGGTGCGCCACGAGTACACTGAGAGACAACACAGTAAGTGTCCGGGTCCCAAGACTGTTCAACTGCCTCCCAGCATACATAACGGGGATTACCAATAGACCCCTGGCTGTCTTCAAGAAGGCACTGGACAGGCACCTAAAATCAGTACCTGACCAACCGGGCTGTGGTTCGTACGTCAGTTTGCGTGCGGCCAGCAGTAACAGCCTGGTTGATCAGACCCTGATCCACCACAAGGCCTGGTCTCGGACCGAGCCGCGGGGGCGTTGACCCCTGAAACCCTCTCCAGGTATACTTCAGGCGAGGTCCTTGGACTGTCATTCAAACTGAAAAGTGTGTTTATTAGTTAGAATAATTTATAATGATTAAGTGAACAGTGTTTTGCCTGAAGGTGATAGTTGTTGTTGCTTGCTAAGAGTATGTTACATTTTATTCGGCGTATGTCATACACTAATACAGGTATGCATCCCGACCAGTGAGCTATATGCTAAGAGTATAACTAGTATGAGCCCCTTTATTATGCTAGTACCATCATTCAACCAGCCAATCACAAGGAAGCCTGGTAATGTTGTCAAGTGATACACTCGTGAATCAACATTGACAGACTTACCTCCAAGTCTGGTCAAAACTGTTCTCACTGTGTCTCTTGCTTGTATTTGCCTTATTGTACATATCCTCTGTATGTACTATACATACACTGATTGTTGCTTGGTGAAGGTAATATAAGTATTTAGTATGCTGCCTTTCGCTCGTTCCTACCTTGGATATCGTGCTACAACCAGGTGTGCAGGCCCCTAGACCACACTTGTGTTCGTAATAGTTACCAAGTATAACTATTTGCAACAGAGACAGTTTGCAACTCCTCTTCATCAGCAAATTCTCCGCTCCCTACTCAACAAACACAACCTTTGATATACCTTTGAAGAGTTTCGAGAGTATCTACTCTCTGAGCCCGGCCATGGGCCACTAAGATCTTCTACATTTCTTCTCTCACCTGACACCAGGGTAGTTATAGGATTCTTTCTGAGAGCTCACAGAATTTCTAGTCCGCAGTTCCTCAAAGAAAAATGTACATACATCACCCATTCTTTTAATTCACTACACTTTGCCCTACACTTCATACGTGACTGCAGGAAACGTGCAACAAGTATCCTCAACAAGACCAACACTAACCAATCAAGTTGAAGAAAAGCCTCCAAGTTACATCGTTTTATCGAGCAACGTTGCAACTAACGTTTCAAAAATGTTTAACAGAAAACTAGCTAAAATATCTACCAGCTCATCAACTACTCTCAGGAACCTGGTACAAAAACCCAAGCATAATTCTGGCACAAGTACACGAATACACACTACACCATGTGGGGTGTGTGAAAAAGTATATGTGGGAGAAACAGCCAGATCTCTGGACATTAGGATCACACAACACAAAAATGCTTGCAGAAATGATGACCGTAAAAACGCCTGTGTTCAACATAGGGAAGATGTTGGACACCTCATGAAATTCAGTGAGGTTAAACTAATGATTAAAGAAGACGATTTAAGACGGCGAAAGTGCATAGAAACTGCCCTCATTGCTGTTAGTAACACTATCCATCAACAGTACAGTAGTTACAGTATCTCAAAATTGCTAATCAACAGGATATTACCCATTCTGGAGACCGCTGTAACATGATGTCAACATTCTGGAGACCGTTGTAACATGATGTCAACATTCTGGAGACCGCTGTAACATGATGTTAACATTCTGGAGACCACTGTAACATGATGTTAACATTCTGGAGACCGCTGTAACATGATGTTAACATTCTGGAGACCGCTGTAACATGATGTTAACATTCTGGAGACAACTGTAACATGATGTCAACATTCTGGAGACCGCTGTAACATGATGTTAACATTCTGAAGACCGCTGTAACATGATGTTAACATTCTGGAGACCGCTGTAACATGATGTTAACATTCTGGAGACCGCTGTAACATGATGTCAACATTCTGGAGACCGCTGTAACATGATGTTAACATTCTGGAGACCGCTGTAACATGATGTTAACATTCTGGAGACCGCTGTAACATGATGTTAACATTCTGGAGACCGCTGTAACATGATGTTAACATTCTGGAGACTGTTGTAACATGATGTTAACATTCTGGAGACCGCTGTAACATGATGTTAACATTCTGGAGACCGCTGTAACATGATGTTAACATTCTGGAGACCGCTGTAACATGATGTTAACATTCTGGAGACTGTTGTAACATGATGTCAACATTCTGGAGACCGCTGTAACATGATGTCAACATTCTGGAGACCGCTGTAACATGATGTCAACATTCTGGAGACTGCTGTAACATGATGTCAACATTCTGAGACCGCTGTAACATGATGTCAACATTCTGGAGACTGCTGTAACATGATGTCAACATTCTGGAGACCGCTGTAACATGATGTCAACATTCTGGAGACCGCTGTAACATGATGTTAACATTCTGGAGACCGCTGTAACATGATGTCAACATTCTGGAGACGGCTGTAACATGATGTCAACATTCTGGAGACCGCTGTAACATGATGTCAACATTCTGGAGACTGCTGTAACATGATGTCAACATTCTGAGACCGCTGTAACATGATGTCAACATTCTGAGACCGCTGTAACATGATGTCAACATTCTGGGACCGTGTAAATTGATGTCAAACATTCTGGAGACCGCTGTAACATGATGTTAACATTCTGAGACGCTGTAACATGATGTCAACATTCTGGAGACCGCTGTAACATGATGTTAACATTCTGAGACTGTTGTAACATGATGTTAACATTCTGGAGACCGCTGTAACATGATGTTAACATTCTGGAGACTGTTGTAACATGATGTCAACATTCTGGAGACCGCTGTAACATGATGTCAACATTCTGGAGACTGTTGTAACATGATGTCAACATTCTGGAGACCGCTGTAACATGATGTCAACATTCTGGAGACCACTGTAACATGATGTCAACATTCTGGAGACAACTGTAACATGTTGTCAACATTCTGGAGACCGCTGTAACATGATGTCAACATTCTGGAGACCGCTGTAACATGATGTTAACATTCTGGAGACCGCTGTAACATGATGTCAACATTCTGGAGACCGCTGTAACATGATGTCAACATTCTGGAGACCGCTGTAACATGATGTCAACATTCTGGAGACTGCTGTAACATGATGTCAACATTCTGGAGACCGCTGTAACATGATGTCAACATTCTGGAGACTGATGTCACATGATGTCAACATTCTGGAGACCGCTGTAACATGATGTTAACATTCTGGAGACCGCTGTAACATGATGTCAACATTCTGGAGACCGCTGTAACATGATGTTAACATTCTTGAGACTGTTGTAACATGATGTTAACATTCTGGAGACCGCTGTAACATGATGTTAACATTCTGGAGACTGTTGTAACATGATGTCAACATTCTGGAGACCGCTGTAACATGATGTCAACATTCTGGAGACTGTTGTAACATGATGTCAACATTCTGGAGACCGCTGTAACATGATGTCAACATTCTGAAGACCGCTGTAAGATGATTTCAACATTCTGGAGACCGCTATAACATGATGTTAACATTCTGGAGATCGCTGTAACATGAAGTTAACATTCTGGAGACTGTTGTAACATGATGTCAACATTCTGGAGACCGCTGTAACATGATGTTAACATTCTGGAGACCGCTGTAACATGATGTTAACATTCTGGAGACCGCTGTAACATGATGTTAACATTCTGGAGACCGCTGTAACATGATGTCAACATTCTGAAGACCACTGTAACATGATGTCAACATTCTGGAGACCGCTGTAACATGATGTCAACATTCTGGAGACCGCTGTAACATGATGTTAACATTCTGGAGACCGCTGTAACATGATGTTAACATTCTGGAGACTGTTGTAACATGATGTTAACATTCTGGAGACCGCTGTAACATGATGTTAACATTCTGGAGACTGTTGTAACATGATGTCAACATTCTGGAGACCGCTGTAACATGATGTCCACATTCTGGAGACTGTTGTAACATGATGTCAACATTCTGGAGACCGCTGTAACATGATGTCAACATTCTGGAGACCACTGTAACATGTTGTCAACATTCTGGAGACCGCTGTAACATGATGTCAACATTCTGGAGACCGCTGTAACATGATGTTAACATTCTGGAGACCGCTGTAACATGATGTCAACATTCTGGAGACCACTGAAACATGATGTCAACATTCTGGAGACCGCTGTAACATGATGTCAACATTCTGGAGACAACTGTAACATGTTGTCAACATTCTGGAGACCGCTGTAACATGATGTCAACATTCTGAGACCGCTGTAACATGATGTTAACATTCTGGAGACCGCTGTAACATGATGTCAACATTCTGGAGACCGCTGTAACATGATGTCAACATTCTGGAGACCGCTGTAACATGATGTCAACATTCTGGAGACTGCTGTAACATGATGTCAACATTCTGGAGACCGCTGTAACATGATGTTAACATTCTGGAGACCGCTGTAACATGATGTCAACATTCTGAAGACCACTGTAACATGATGCCAACATTCTGGAGACCGCTGTAACATGATGTCAACATTCTGGAGACTGCTGTAACATGATGTCAACATTCTGGAGACCGCTGTAACATGATGTTAACATTCTGGAGACCGCTGTAACATGATGTCAACATTCTGGAGACCGCTGTAACATGATGTTAACATTCTTGAGACTGTTGTAACATGATGTTAACATTCTGGAGACCGCTGTAACATGATGTTAACATTCTGGAGACTGTTGTAACATGATGTCAACATTCTGGAGACCGCTGTAACATGATGTCAACATTCTGGAGACTGTTGTAACATGATGTCAACATTCTGGAGACCGCTGTAACATGATGTCAACATTCTGGAGACCGCTGTAAGATGATTTCAACATTCTGGAGACCGCTGTAACATGATGTTAACATTCTGGAGATCGCTGTAACATGATGTTAACATTCTGGAGACTGTTGTAACATGATGTCAACATTCTGGAGACCGCTGTAACATGATGGTAACATTCTGGAGACCGCTGTAACATGATGTTAACATTCTGGAGACCGCTGTAACATGATGTTAACATTCTGGAGACCACTGTAACATGATGTCAACATTCTGAAGACCACTGTAACATGATGTTAACATTCTGGAGACCGCTGTAACATGATGTCAACATTCTGGAGACCACTGTAACATGATGTCAACATTCTGGAGACCGCTGTAAGATGATTTCAACATTCTGGAGACCGCTGTAACATGATGTTAACATTCTGGAGACCGCTGTAACATGATGTTAACATTCTGGAGACTGTTGTAACATGATGTTAACATTCTGGAGACCGCTGTAACATGATGTTAACATTCTGGAGACCGCTGTAACATGATGTTAACATTCTGGAGACTGTTGTAACATGATGCTAACATTCTGGAGACCGCTGTAACATGATGTCAACATTCTGGAGACCGCTGTAACATGATGTCAACATTCTGGAGACCGCTGTAACATGATGTCAACATTCTGGAGACCGCTGTAACATGATGTCAACATCCTGGAGACTGTTGTAACATGATGTCAACATTCTGGAGACCGCTGTAACATGATGTCAACATTCTGGAGACTGTTGTAACATGATGTCAACATTCTCTAGACTGTTGTAACATGATGTCAACATTCTCTAGACTGTTGTAACATGATGTTAACATTCTGGAGACTGCTGTAACATGATGTCAACATTCTGGAGACAACTGTAACATGATGTCAACAGGTTCTTCTCTAACCCAATCCGTCTCACCACATTAGTTCCACTAATACTACCACTACTACCACCACTACTACTACTACTACCACCACCACTACTACTACTACCACCACCACCACCACTACTACTACTACCACCACTACTACTACTACCACCACTACTACTACTACTACTACTACCACTACTACCTCTACCCACGGGACACCAAATGACTCCTACCACTATACATACTCGTTCTCTTAGTTATCTCAGTATCAGGACTGAAGAAGTCACTCATGGTGAAACGTTTGCTTTAATGTGCTGAACTATACATAAGTGTCTTTTTCCACACCTTGTGGGTATCACCATACCATTGCTTCACTAATGAGTTAGTATTAGCACCCAGTGAAAACTTCTTCCATAAACTGTCAGTTTGTCAGACGATGTAAGAAGGCGTTGATGTAGTCACCTCTGCCATTATTATAGTCTAGGTAATATGCATGTTCCTAACCATCAATAACTAACAAAACAGCTTACCCATAAACCATTCGTAAATTAGTATTTCTAGTTTTTGTTAATAACAAATGGTTCTGATTTGTATTGTAATCCAGCCGCCCAACCGCTGCCAAATTGACATAAAGCAACTTAACTAAATTATGCTCTAAAATTATTGTAACTGTCAAAATCTCTTTCAATTACTGCAACAAATTACGTTTCGTAGTTCCGCCAATATTTGTACACATGCAGTGCCAGTATAACGAGTGGTTGCTCACCTGAGCTCCATTATGCAGTGCCAGTATAACCAGTGGTTGCTCACCTGAGCTCCATTATGCAGTGCCAGTATAACCAGTGGTTGCTCACCTGAGCTCTATTATGCAGTGCCAGTATAACCAGTGGTTGCTCACCTGAGCTCCATTATGCAGTGCCAGTATAACCAGTGGTTGCTCACCTGAGCTCCATTATGCAGTGCCAGTATAACCAGTGGTTGCTCACCTGAGCTCCATTATGCAGTGCCAGTATAACCAGTGGTTGCTCACCTGAGCTCCATTATGCAGTGCCAGTATAACCAGTGGTTGCTCACCTGAGCTCCATTATGCAGTGCCAGTATAACCAGTGGTTGCTCACCTGAGCTCCATTATGCAGTGCCAGTATAACCAGTGGTTGCTCACCTGAGCTCCATTATGCAGTGCCAGTATAACCAGTGGTTGCTCACCTGAGCTCCATTATGCAGTGCCAGTATAACCAGTGGTTGCTCACCTGAGCTCCATTATGCAGTGCCAGTATAACCAGTGGTTGCTCACCTGAGCTCCATTATGCAGTGCCAGTATAACCAGTGGTTTCTCACCTGAGCTCCATTATGCAGTGCCAGTATAACCAGTGGTTGCTCACCTGAGCTCCATTATGCAGTGCCAGTATAACCAGTGGTTGTTCACCTGAGCTCCATTATGCAGTGCCAGTATAACCAGTGGTTGCTCACCTGAGCTCCATTATGCAGTGCCAGTATAACCAGTGGTTGCTCACCTGAGCTCCATTATGCAGTGCCAGTATAACCAGTGGTTGCTCACCTGAGCTCCATTATGCAGTGCCAGTATAACCAGTGGTTGCTCACCTGAGCTCCATTATGCAGTGCCAGGATAACCAGTGGTTGCTCACCTGAGCTCCATTATGCAGTGCCAGTATAACCAGTGGTTGCTCACCTGAGCTCCATTATGCAGTGCCAGTATAACCAGTGGTTGCTCACCTGAGCTCCATTATGCAGTGCCAGTATAACCAGTGGTTGCTCACCTGAGCTCCATTATGCAGTGCCAGTATAACCAGTGGTTGCTCACCTGAGCTCCATTATGCAGTGGCAGTATAACAAATGGTTGCTCACCTGAGCTCCATTATGCAGTGCCAGTATAACCAGTGGTTGCTCACCTGAGCTCCATTATGCAGTGGCAGTATAACAAATGGTTGCTCACCTGAGCTCCATTAATAAATAATGTAACATCCATTGTGGTAAATTTACATTTGTAGAACACCAACAATTTGTACAGAAACACATGAAACACTGTACGAATGATAAGGTATTCATTCTTCGATCCTATGATGAACTGTGTATGTAGATGATGTTGATAGTGCAACTGAGAGATGCTCTTACTTACCGGGGTCAAGAATACCTGGTAAAATATTTGAGATAGGAGAACAAAAACAGTATTAGCTAAAACTGCTGTTGAAGATAGTTCTTTCATTGATAGGTAAAAAAAAAAAAAATTGGGGGGGTCCAGTACCTTTTGTTCTGTCTCTGATTATTGATTATTTTTGTTATAAATTTTCCTTCACCATCTTGACAATTGATCAGGTTGGCTCTTTGAGAAGAAGTAGCTTTACTGAACTAAATATTCTTGACGAGCTTGTTGAAGCACTATAGAAGTACTCTTGTTGAAGCACTATAGAAGTACTCTTGTTGAAGCACTATAGAAGTACTCTTGTTGAAGCACTATAGAAGTACTCTTGCTGAAGCACTGTAGAAGTACTCTTGTTGAAGCACTATAGAAGTACTCTTGTTGAAGCACTATAGAAGTACTCTTGTTGAAGCACTGTAGAAGTACTCTTGTTGAAGCACTCTAGAAGTACTCTTGTTGAAGCACTATAGAAGAACTCTTGTTGAAGCACTGTAGAAGTACTCTTGTTGAAGCACTATAGAAGTACTCTTGTTGAAGCACTGTAGAAGTACTCTTGTTGAAGCACTGTAGAAGTACTCTTGTTGAAGCACTGTAGAAGAACTCTTGTTGAAGCACTGTAGAAGAACTCTTGTTGAAGCACTGTAGAAGTACTCTTGCTGAAGCACTGTAGAAGAACTCTTGTTGAAGCACTGTAGAAGTACTCTTGTTGAAGCACTGTAGAAGTACTCTTGTTGAAGCACTGTAGAAGAACTCTTGTTGAAACACTGTAGAAGTACTCTTGTTGAAGCACTGTAGAAGTACTCTTGCTGAAGCACTGTAGAAGAACTCTTGTTGAAGCACTGTAGAAGTACTCTTGTTGAAGCACTATAGAAGTACTCTTGTTGAAGCACTGTAGAAGTACTCTTGTTGAAGCACTGTAGAAGTACTCTTGTTGAAGCACTGTAGAATAACTCTTGTTGAAGCACTGCAGAAGTACTCTTGTTGAAGCACTGTAGAAGTACTCTTGCTGAAGCACTGTAGAAGAACTCTTGTTGAAGCACTGTAGAAGTACTCTTGTTGAAGCACGGTAGAAGTACTCTTGTTGAAGCACTGTAGAAGTACTCTTGTTGAAGCACGGTAGAAGTACTCTTGTTGAAGCACTGTAGAAGTACTCTTGCTGAAGCACTGTAGAAGTACTCTTGCTGAAGCACTGTAGAAGTACTCTTGTTGAAGCACTGTAGAAGTACTCTTGCTGAAGCACGGTAGAAGTACTCTTGTTGAAGCACTGTAGAAGTACTCTTGTTGAAGCACTGTAGAAGTACTCTTGTCGAAGCACTGTAGAAGTACTATTGCTGAAGCACTGTAGAAGTACTCTTGCTGAAGCACTGTAGAAGTACTCTTGTCGAAGCACTGTAGAAGTACTCTTGCTGAAGCACGGTAGAAGTACTCTTGTTGAAGCACTGTAGAAGTACTCTTGTTGAAGCACTCTAGAAGTACTCTTGTTGAAGCACTGTAGAAGTACTCCTGTTGAAGCACGGTAGAAGTACTCTTGTTGAAGCACTGTAGAAGTTCTCTTGTTGAAGCCCAGTAGAAGTACTCTTGGTGAAGCACTGTAGAAGTACTCTTGCTGAAGATCTGTAGAAGTACTCTTGCTGAAGCACTGTAGAAGTACTCTTGTTTAAGCACTGTAGAAGTACTCTTGCTGAAGCACTGTAGAAGTACTCTTGCTGAAGATCTGTAGAAGTACTCTTGCTGAAGCACTGTAGAAGTACTCTTGTTTAAGCACTATAGAAGTACTCTTGCTGAAGCACTGTAGAAGTACTCTTGTCGAAGCACTGTAGAAGTACTCTTGCTGAAGCACTGTAGAAGTACTCTTGTTTAAGCACTGTAGAAGTACTCTTGCTGAAGCACTGTAGAAGTACTCTTGCTGAAGATCTGTAGAAGTACTCTTGCTGAAGCACTGTAGAAGTACTCTTGTTTAAGCACTATAGAAGTACTCTTGCTGAAGCACTGTAGAAGTACTCTTGTCGAAGCACTGTAGAAGTACTCTTGCTGAAGCACTGTAGAAGTACTCTTGCTGAAGCACTGTAGAAGTACTCTTGTTTAAGCACTGTAGAAGTACTCTTGTTTAAGCACTGTAGAAGTACTCTTGTTGAAGCACTATAGAAGTACTCTTGCTGAAGCACTGTAGAAGTACTCTTGTCGAAGCACTGTAGAAGTACTCTTGCTGAAGCACTGTAGAAGTACTCTTGTTTAAGCACTGTAGAAGTACTCTTGTTTAAGCACTGTAGAAGTACTCTTGTTTAAGCACTGTAGAAGTACTCTTGTTGAAGCACAAACTTATATATAATGTCCCAAAAGTCTAAATAATAATTACCTGCTTTTACTTTCTCATTTCTTAAATGCTGGTCAGCCTTATAAAACGCTTGGATTGAGTTTTTTCGTGTACAGATCCCAATTGTTTTTTTTATAGGCGAAAATGGGAAAATTCAAATTCTCTTTTTTTATTCAAGCAATAACTTTTGAGTGCCTTATCACATTAACATCCAATAATAACTATGTATTCTTCATCCAAACTATCTTCTTATTTTGTTCTTAAAATGATGATGCCTCACCCGATTTCCTTCAAATTTTCAATGCTAGTGTACTATAACCAGGGCTAGATTCTTGAAAGTATTGGAAAATGCTGGTGTCCTATAATCAAAGTTGCAAGACTCGTATCTTGAAACGTACAAATAAAGGTGCCTTTTAATTCTTCAGATGGTGGAGAGGGAAATTTAAGTGTGTAGTTGCACATTTGCTAATTTTCTATAGAAAATAGTATGAAAATTTTATTCCTGTTATATCACGTTAAACAAGTGTGAGTCTTCTTCCTTAAGCTTCAATATGTAATGGCTGATGTCTCTTACTGACAGCAAACGTTGGAATCACTTTAATGACTGGAAAAAAAACTCGAATCGACTTCAGATTTTCTGCAATGAAATGTTTTGCAGAACACAAGATTCACACATTGCTAGCAATAGTGTGCTGACACTCACTCGACTCACTTCTTGACCTATTGCTAAGTTATTAGGTTTATTTTTTGCATTATAGTCATCATATAAAAGCGACGTAGGAGTGTAAATGAAATAGGGATACATATAATATAAAACAGAAACTATGGTATATATATAACATAAAACAGAAAATATTTTATGCATATAACATAAAACAGAAACTATGTTATTCATAAAATAAAACAGAAAATATTTTATGCAAATAACATAAAACAGAAAATGATGCTATTTACAATTGCCACACTTCCCATGGGTGTTTAGACAGTGTAAAAACTATAAATGCCAGATATTGTTAGATATTAATGATATTAGTGTTAAGGCATAATAGCAATGAAACAAGCACATACGTCTACGCATAATTATTATTTTATTATGCTCCCAGGATGTGAAATTGAGGTAATTAATATACATATAATGTAGAAATCATAATTTACCTTGTCCTTAGCCAGTATTATTGTTATTAATTACGATTGGGGGTAACTAGTGACATGGTCCTCAGACAAATAGAGAAATTAAAACCTAACAAATCTCCAGGCCCTGATGAACTGTTTGCAAGAGTTTTAAAGGAATGTAAAGAGGAACTTAGCAAACCTTTGGCAAATCTTTTCAATATATCACTACAAACTGGCATAGTGCCAGACAAGTGGAAAAGAGCAAATGTAATACATATTTACAAGGCAGGTGATAGGTCCTTAGCTTCGAACTATAGACCAGCTTTATACATCGTTAGTAAGGCCTCACCTAGATTACGCAGCTCAGTTCTGGTCTCCATATTACAGAATGGATATTAATTCATTAGAAAACATTCAGCGTAGAATGACTAAATTAATACATAGCATTAGAAATCTTCCGTATGAAGAAAGATTGAAGACCCTTTTAAATTACATTCACTTGTAAGACGAAGAATGAGGGGAGACATGATCGAGGTATGTAGATGAATGGTTCAGAGAACCGACAAGTTATAAATTAGACACATATGCAACACTTGGGTATCTTTATTGAGGAAACGTTTCGCCACACAGTGGCTTCATCAGTCCAATACAAAGTAGAAAGGTGTAAGGAGAGGAGGAGTTTGAGGTAATCAGTCCCTCAGCCTGGAGTTGATGTGTTCAGTCCATCAATCTTGTAGAAAGTACAGCACATGTTCGTAGAGGTGACTTATATACTGTAGTCAGGTGAGGTGAAGCAGCAGGAGGCGGGGCCATAGTGGTACCATCCACTAGTCGAAGTAGGTCTTCGTCCAAAGGTTGGACAAGTGTTGAAGAATTCGTTTGTATCAAGATCCCAAGATGTTGCTGTGTCAGACAGGTATACAAGTGGAAAATGAGTATTAACAAAGGGGATATAAATAAGGTCTTGAGGATATCTCTCCAAGAGAGAACCCACAATAATGGATTCAAAATAGATAAGTTTAGATTTAGAAAGGATATAGGAAAGTATTGGTTTGGACTGTGGACTGAACCATCTCACTCTCTGTGGACTGAACCATCTCACTCTCTGTGGACTGAACCATCTCACTCTCTGTGGACTGAACCATCTCACTCTCTGTGGACTGAACCATCTCACTCTCTGTGGACTGAACCATCTCACTCTCTGTGGACTGAACCATCTCACTCTCTGTGGACTGAACCATCTCACTCTCTGTGGACTGAACCATCTAACTCTCTGTGGACTGAACCATCTCACTCTGTGGACTGAACCATCTCACTCTCTGTGGACTGAACCATCTCACTCTCTGTGGACTGAACCATCTCACTCTCTGTGGACTGAACCATCTCACTCTCTGTGGACTGAACCATCTCACTCTCTGTGGACTGAACCATCTCACTCTCTGTGGACTGAACCATCTCACTCTCTGTGGACTGAACCATCTCACTCTCTGTAAACTGAACCATCTCACTCTGTGGACTGAACCATCTCACTCTCTGTGGACTGAACCATCTCACTCTCTGTGGACTGAACC